>JAYMFT010010995.1:0-16875 GCA_038088735.1 Panulirus argus
CTCTCTCTCTCTCTCTCTCTCTCTCTCTCTCTCTCTCTCTCTCTCTCTCTCTCTCTCTCTCTTTCTTTCTTTTTTTTCTCCCAGTGGAAGTACCATTACCACCTTGCCTCAGCCTCCATCTGCCCCTCTCCTTCCGTCCATCTCTCGTAACATCCGCCTCCTGTATTACAGGCTCGAGTGAGACTTCCGCAGCTGGCCCCCTGGCGGTCATTCCCTGGGTCATCCTCGCCATCCTCAGCCTCTTCCTGCCGTAGATGACCTGACCTGACCTGACCTGACCCGCCTCAAGCATACCCGACACTCAGCATCGGTCATTTCCTTCAAGCGACGCCGCGCGTGGAGATACCACACATCCGCCAGAATATATTGTTTACGTGCTTGTCGGCTGACTCCGGGAATACAGGAGAACTTGTGTGTCATCCAGGGTCATTCTGGGTCATCTTAGGTCATTCAGCGTAATTCTTAGCGGGGTAGGGTGGGGGTGGGGGGGGGTGTGGGTTAGTCGTAGGCTCTATTGGGGTCACCTACGATCATTTTATGCTCCTTGTTTCCCACAGGTCATTCCAGGTCAACCTTAATCATCCTGACTTCATGTTCAGCCATTCCAATTTAATCACAGGTCAACTGTAGGTCATTGATAGGTCACAACAAACAAAAGAGAAAAATGCTAACGACGAGGCAACTCCAAAAAACATGGTGCTGTCATTCTGGGGTCATTAGCAAACTACCATGCGAGGCCAGGGCCATGGTGGTGGTAGGATCATTCTGGCAAATGAGAGATAATAACATGAGTCCATCCTTGGATCATTATTTCGTATCGCATTAATTCACATCTTCGCCCTGTCGTGGGGTCCTGGACGTACGGTGGCAGATCTCCACCCAACCAGAACGCGTACTACTCAAGTCAGATGGAGTCAGTCTGAGTCTGACTGCGCAGTTGGCGAAGGTGGACGAGTCGAGAAAAGGCATTGGGGCGTAGAGACATGATGGGATCCTCCTGAAGCGCTCCCAACACCTAAGATGTGAACGTAAAAAGGAGAAAAATAAAATGCCGTTGTAGTCAAAGTACCAAAACCCCTGGAAATGAATCAGAGGTACTAGTACCAGGCAAGATACCAGGTCAAGGGGGGGAGAGAGAGAGAGAGAGAGTCGTGCCGACAGAGGTACTAGTACCGCAGGAGAGAACAGGTCATATAAGGTAACCAGGTCATCAGTCCCGTCGACAAAGACGCTAGTACCGCACGATACGTTAGGTCATGCGAGGTAACAGGTCACGCCAGGTCAAAAGAGGCGCCAGGTGCTCCAGGGGCAGGCAGGCGGGTCATGTAATGTACCAGGTCATCAGTAGCCGTGTCAAGAAAGGCATCAGCGCCTGAGGCGATGTCAGGTCATACCAGGTACCAGAGGGCAAGTTTACGCCCACCTCTCCCTCTGGCTCAACAGCAACGGGCCTGTTAAAAGATCTGATAACAAAAGCAAATCATCTCGTTTAGAGCAAATAGACTGTCATGGGATTTAATGAGAGAGTTTGTACGAAAAAAAAAAAGATAAGGTTCCCGGGGAAGGTCAGGTCACCAACACCCCTGGGCTTTAAAGTCACCAGTCTCTTAGGTCATCATAAAGTCCTTATACAGAAATGGAAGGTCAGGTCATACCAACGATTGGAAAGGTCAAGATTTCTCGAGACATCAGACATCAGCGAGGGAGCTGGAAAGTCATTAAGTCTAGTGTCAGTACTAGCACCAGCGTCAGCACTAACCCCAGTGTCAGCACTAAACCACCACGGTGTCAGCAGTAGCTCTAGTATCAGCACTAACTTAGTGTTAGCAGTAGCCCTAGCATCAATACGGAACTAGTGTCAGCATTAACCTTAGTGTCAGTGCTAACCGTAGTGTCAGCCGTAGCCCCAGTATCAGAACTATACTTAGTGTCAGCATTAGCCTTAGCGTCAGCACTGTTTCCAGTGTCAGCATTAGCCCCAATGTTAACACTAGCCTCAGTGTCAGCACTAACCCCAATGTAAACACTCCCCCCTAGTTTCAGTATTAGCCCCAGTGTCAGCAATAGGCCCAGTGTCAGCTTTTGCCCTAGTTTCACCATCAGCCTCAGTATCAGCTCTAGCCAAAGTATCAGCACAAACCCCAGTGTCAGAATAAGCCACAGTGTCAGCACTAGCTCCAGTTTCATCATCAGTCCCAACGTCAGCACTACCTACAGTGTCAGTACAAGCCTCAGTGTCAGCACAATCCCAGTGTCAGCATTAACCCCAGTGTCAGGACTAGCCCCAGTGTCACAGGCCTCAGTGTCAGTGCAAACCCCAATGTCAGCATTAACCCCTGTGCCAGAGTTAGTCTCACTGTCAGCACAGGCCTCAGTATCAGCAAAAACCCCAGTGTCAGCACTAGCCATAGTGCAAGCTTTAAACCCAGTGTCAGCACTTATTGCTTTAAGCCCATCAAGGTAGGAACAGGTAGGGCAAGAGAGGGAATGTATAGTTGTAAGAGAAGTATGTATGAGAGAGCAGAAGAGGATGTAATGTAATGGTTTGGACATATGGAGAGGATGAGTGTGGAGAGGTTCCCTAAGTGAGTATACATGTCGAAAGTGGAAGGAACGAGGAAAAGGAGGAACTGAGGAAGCAGTGGAGGGATGGAATGAAAGATTCTTTAAGGGCTAGGTTTGTCTGAACATGCAGGAGGGTGCGAGGCGTGCATGGGACTAGAGCTATTTGGAGCAATGTGCTATACAGGGGACGGCGTGTTGTCACTGGGCTGAACCAGGGTATTTGAGGGAGTTGGGGAAATCCACTGAAGTGTCTGAGGGGCCTGGTTACGGATGAAGGAGCTTTGGTTTCAGTATACTATACATAAGAGCTAGAGACTGGATGTGAGCGAACGAGACCATTTCTTTGTCCATTGCACGCGCTACCTCGTCAAGGCGAGAAATGGCGCAAATAAACGTATCTGCCAGTTGAAAATAAAACAGGAAGTATATCGAGACATATAAAAAAGTAAAATGATCTGCTCATCCAAATACCTTTAGCGAAAAAAGCCAAAATCTAATTCGTCAGAATTCCAAGATAAACATTCACTGGGGATGCGCCAGAGGGCATCACCTGGAGCGCGGTGGGCCGGGCGGGGCAGCGGCAACATCCATCCTCTTTAGGGGAGCAGCAAAAGGCTGTCTCGGTAATGGTAATTCCCAGGAGCCATCGCGGCCACAGACGCTGAGCGAGATGTACGGGAACCCACGGCCCCGGGGAGGGTTCCCCTCCTCCCACACGGGGAGACGACACAAGGCTCTCCTCCTCCCACACGGGGAGACGATACAAGGCTCTCCTCCTCCAACACGGGGAGACGATACAAGGCTCTCCTCCTCCCACACGGGGAGACAACACAAGGTCCTCCTCCCCCATCAGGAGCCGCCGTGGCTTCTGGCAACACTCGCCAAGGCCACAAGTCTCGCCACAGCTCCTGACGGCCGGGAATCGCTCCACTTCAGATTCAGATTAACGAAGTCGCCAACAGCAACATTTCCCGGGGGCGGGGGGGACCACATGCGCCCCCCTTTGGTCAGTAGTCGAATCTGGGTCAATGTTATGGCCTGGGGTGTTCCCCCTGTGGTGCAGAGGCCTCCCTGGGGCTTGGTGCAGTGGTGGCGTTGGCTTCCTCGGGGGGCCTCACTCCTGCACCAACCCAACACCAGGGACAGGGTTGGCTTCCTCGGGGCCTTGCTCCTGCACCAACCCAACACCAGAGGGAAGTTTGACTTCCTCGGGGCCCCGCACCAGAACGAACGTCCAACAACTTACAAGAAGAAGAGGAAGACAATTATTAGGTGACCAACTGAAGGTATCAGGTCGTCCAACACTCAGAAACTCATATGAGACGCCCGACGCATAACTTCAAAGCTGCCAATCAGACACTATAATGAGATCTCCAGTAGAATACGTACAGAAAGTGACAAGCTACTGATTGTAGACCGAATCTCTTCGGTGGAAGGAAAATGACGCCCCCTAGTTCTATATTGGATCTGTTGATATGTTCAGATAAGATGGGACTGGGATGCTCTTGGAGTCCTATGTATGAGTTGGTGTCGCTTCGATGCGGTCGTGATATGGAACAGCACCTCGGGAACGCTGGATCTCAGGCAGCAGGAGGTAACAGTGGCGGGGATGGTGCAGGGGCTTCGTTCCAAACTCTAGGACGAGGTCCATGTGTTAGGGTAATGCAAGTGTGTCTGTTGAGCATATTTCGACACGTATAGTAGGAGGGACTAAGGATGATTTTACATGCTTCTTTGTCTTTTACTTTCCTAGCATTTTTCTTTTGTGTGGTGCATGGAAAGAAAACGGGGGGTAGGTGAGGCACAGGCAAGCTCAGGAAGAGTGCAGATCGTGTACCCATGATTGAAATTTAGGCTCGGGAAGTCTACAGTCGACGAAGAATGCGAAAATGATACCTGGAGGACCTGATAATGGCATTGATTTGTCCCCCCTTTACAGCTTAAGTCTGTTGTCCAAATTTGATATCGAATAATGGCTGTCGAACTCAACAACTTAGGAGAGAGCTGGAGCCAAGGGAGACGCTTGAGGCGTGCGACCAGGTTGGATGTGAGGCTGAGGGTGTGTGATTACACCGTGTCTCGGATTGATTGATGACCGTGATAGCCATCTGGGCTTAATTGATGACTATATCTTATTGTGAAGACTGATGAGGGGGGGTTCTGCCGTCAGGAGAGATGTCGTTAGGAGCTTATGCCAATGGCATTGTGTGTGTGTGTGTGTGTGTGTGTGTGCGTGTGTGTTTGTGTGTTCCGGGGTTCAAGAGTTCGATGAAGGAGTTAGACGTAGTTTAGAGGTCTTATTGTTTTAGAGGGGTTCAGAGGCAACGCTTTAAGACAAATAGTGGTTCAGAAACAACGCTTCCGACGACGACTGGTTCAGAAACAGCGCTTCAGACCAACACTGCTTCAGAAACAGCGCTTCAGACCAACACTGCTTCAGAAACAGCGCTTCAGACCTATAATGACTTAAAGGCAACTTACCAGACCAACCAAGCCTCAGAAAGAACCTATTTAACCAACGCTGGTCCACAGACAACGGACCAGACCAACAACACTGCTTCAGAAGCAGTAGTTCAGAATACGAGTCAAGAGAGAGTTCAACCATAAATGGTTTAGCTGTCCTTTGGGAATTGAAAAGATTCAGAAATAAATCTAATATGACACTGTATCGAATACGAGAGCTCCACAGAAGTCTTACTTCAGCACTTGATAATAAAACCCTCAGGGTGAATTGAGGAAGTCGAGAAGAATTATAAAGTAGTTACAGAGACAAAGTTCAGACATAAATATTTTACCTTACCGGTGTGATTGCCTCCACAGGACGCAGTCAAGAATCCAATATAATGTAATAAACAGACTGTCAACGAAATTACGATCCAATATTTGTCTTTTCGACTGGCAAGTGGTCTTGACGTATTTGCAATATGAGAACACCACTGCGTAGAGTCTGCTGTCTCTTTCCCGTTCGAAACACTGAAGATACGAGATCTAAAATACCATTTCGTTTACGATGATTCCTGGTGCATTGTTAACCAGAAACTCCCGCGGTTTTATGTTCTTAGGATTATTATTTATAGCGTCTTATGCATCATCTCCTGGAGCTTATTTTGTTACCGAGTCAAGTTACTGAATGCCGTCTTCTGAGATTCAAATCTCTGCTTGTGATGTTCCCCCTTTTGAAAAGTCTCGTACGCCCAGAGACGGACTCTCAAGGCTGCTTCTCCTCCCTACCACACAACTAGCAAGAAGAAAAAGGCCGATGTGTGAGTGTGTGTGTGTGTGTGTGTGTGTAATGGACCGTCGTAATTGATGGGTAAGCTAATTGATGCTCTCGCGTTGATATAAAAGGTCCTCCGCGCGGCCCGTGATGTAATTAGCCTGACTAGCCCAAAAGTTCTCACACCCCCCACCACCCCCCCTTGGAGAGAGAGAGAGAGAGAGAGAGGGGGGGGAGGGGGAGGCTAGGCAGGCCAGCTTGGTAGCAAGTGTTTTGAAATGGGTTCCCTCGGCTGCAGCAGGATCAGGGGGCACATCATCACAACGCTCCCAGACCCCCCCACCAGTCGTGTTGGTGGCGACTGCCGTGAGGTGTGAGGGAAAGACGACAGGTGTGGATAAGGTCCAGCAGGGTGGTCGTTCCTGAGGTGTGGGAGGACGACGACACAGGTGCCTTTAAGGCCGGCCTTGGGACGGACCCCGACGAGGATGCGACAGAGGTTCCAGAGGTCCGAGTTTAGGGTGACACTCTTGACACTGGGGTTCGATCCTTTCCTACCAACTATGTGCTTTGAGAGCTCGTCACACGACCTGGTCTCTGGTATTCACAGAGCAACGGGTAGCAACGATATCAAGACGTCCCTAGATAGCAGAAGTGACGAGGATATCTCACTGGAGAAAACCAGAAACATATCACTCAGATCCCATTGTTATCATTGTGTCTGAAGATAGCAAGAATGAAGACGGAATCTTCCAAAGCGTTTCAAGAGCTTCCTAAGATATCAAACATGCTTTGAAGATAACAAGGACAACGAATACATATCTTCCTAGGCTCCTTTTGAGCACAATGTTCCGTTCTCGAAGATATCGCTTTGATGATAGCAAGAATATTTTAGATATCCTCCTATATGCTTCGTAAACCAATCTCTTCTGTTCAGATCCCATTTGTTATAAAACTACGTAACAATGTCATCATAAACGAAACGATCACTTAAAAGCTTATCTTAACTATATTTTCGGATAAAATGAATAGATACAGTATCATCATACTTTATTATACTTGTTTTTATGTCGATATTTGCATACGTATGTGTAAATATTCTCATATTTTCTCTGTGATTATTTGCTGACGAAAGATCACTCTCACTTGTATAGATTTCCTGTACAACGTATATAGAGATAAAGTAGTTTACATACTGTAAAGTCTGAAGTCTCTCTAACTCGTCAGTCAGGCTTGGCTGATAAAGTTTAAAACTTTTTTGTTTTACTGACGAAGATATATATATATATCTGCCTGGAGAAGCTTTTTTGTAATCTTAGACCAAAATGGGGTATCGTTCCCAGCAAATTTCCGCCACTTCTGGCACACAAATGTAATCCACCACGACTCTAAAATCCATACTGTTGTCTGACACTCGAAGTACGAAGACCTGGCTGGCCTCATTGTGTAGGATATTGCTCATCCCAATTGCAGGACTCGATCCTGCTGGGTAAGAATAAAAGTCGTGTGAGGGAGATTACAATATCTACTTCAGTACCTGGGCTCACCATCTCTAGCGGTGAACGAACGACCTAAGAGCAGGCTGACCCCAGTCCACGAGAGAGACCGAACTAGATATCTTCTTTTTCCTCGTATCTCGGACGTTGCCTGGTTATCGTGTCCAGAGATAACGTTATCTTGACTCCCTGCCAAAGTGCCTGGTCCAAGACGTGGCGTCTCCTGTTATAAAAGGTCTTCTGACCGGCAAATGGATTGGTTTATTTGAGCTAACGAAGGCTCGTTAGTTTGAGGGATATTTTGGCCCGGGGGGGAAAGAAAAGAGAGGAATAGAAAAAGCTTTTATTTTTCTACGGGTCATATCGAACCATATTAACCCTGTACTTAGGGGATGCTGACTCGAAAGTCCTGCTGTTTTAAGTCAAGGGTTTTAAGTACTGTGAATCTTTCCCCCCCACAATATTTTTTGTTATCTTCGTCACAACTCTCCTGTTCAGGATCGTCTTCCCTGTTTGTAACGCCAGGCAGACTCTCCCCATATGCCCTCGACTGTCACCCTCAGAAACGTGTTTCATACCAGTGCCACCGACCGGGATTACCACTGGAGGTCATGAGTACACTCACAGAGCAAAGGGGTTGTGTAAGGCGCGTGGGTCATTATCCTAACACAAGTACATATTCATCCAAGAGATTTATTGTGTATTTTTTTAACATATATCTAGACTGGCATTTTAGGTTCCTATGATCCATATCTGGTGCAAATGATTATAAATGCTTACTCACTGGTTGTGGGAAAGAGAATTTATATATATATATATATATATATATATATAAAGAGGAGGTAGTGTCCTTGTGGGACAAATTTGATAATGAATGACTTCAGTTAAACCATTACCTTGCCTCAGTAAGCATTGCTTTCACGAAACATACAGAGAGCACAAGTCACTTCATCACCGTTAAATGATGGTATCATACTACCCTCAACATGACTTTTTTGTACATACTGATTTCTTCATGAAGTTTTCAGTGCTTCTGATGGGTAAAGGAACTCGCCCACTCTTGCCTGCGCAAGAGCACGGAGGACATTGTGCGTCCAGAAGGAGAGAGATGGTGGAAGGCAACGGCATTAGGACAGAACGGGTGGTTCTTTACCTTCTATGGGTGAAGTACACAAGTCACTTCACTATCGAGCCCGTCTCGGTGGCTCGCTTGAGACTGACAGATGGCCCAGATGGAACTGTTGTGGCCACTGGAGAAGTACAGGGGGCAAATAAATCTCTGGTCAAAACCATTCACTGTCGCTTCCTTTATATGTTTTCTAAGTTAGTGATCAAAAGGCCAAAGGCAACCGTGATTGACCAGAGGACAGAGTGTATAAAGGAGCCGCTTGAATAACGGATCCGCCATATTTCGCTTCGCCAGTACTAAAAAGCACATTGACACCATTGCACTTTGATGGTCTGCATGTCCTGTAAATAAAGCCTATAAACAGCTTGTACTGCCTGGTTTCCTTCGTTCCCTCCCTTTGTAGCTGTAGTCCCAGAGGAACGACTGTGAGTCGTCAGGACCCCCCCCCCCCAACAGCTTCTGAAAGCTGTTGGTGCACAGGGAGAACTGGAGATAGGACGTGAGGTGAGTTAGAGTGTCACATACACTGGCAGAGTCATTCTAGCAAAGTTCAGTTCCGGAAAAACTACTGAAATGGGTCAAATGTCTGCAGAAAGGGGGACAGGTTGATCAGTGTTTGGAGGGAGGGGACAGGTTGATCAGTGTTTGGAGGAGGGGACAGGTTGATCACTTTGTAGGAGAGGACAGGTTGATCAATGTTTGGAGGGAGGGGACAGGCCTGAGGATAGAAGCCAGAGGGATGGTTGTGGAAATGAAAGAAAATATATGGCTAGAGAGGAGGTCATATTTAAACCATCAAATTATAAAAATGCTTAGAAAATATGTGTAAACTATGGCGGGATTGTTTATTGGATATTTCCTTGTAAAGACTTTATGTATTTTTAACCCATGAACAGTAATATTACAAGAATAGTTCAGATACAAAATGCAGAGTTAAAACCTCAGTGGGTCTCAGACATTACAGAAAGGTAAGTATAGTTACATAATACATCTACAAAATACAGGACATGGCATTTGTAGCTTTATTATACAGAAGAACAGGTCTGATTATAAACTGTGAACAGTGTGAATAAATGGATAGCGACACGAACATTTGTATAATATGAACCAATCAGGCACCTTATCTATGGAAGAGAGGCGTGGCTTCTTGGCCAACTTATCGTACGGTGAGTATAGTAGATACTAATCCTACTTATAAAGTTCTACTTAGAAATGACAGTATCATAACACCCTTTGTAGAGGTCCTTAGTTACTAATATAAGTGGAAACACTTGGAAAGATGAAGTGTAAACAATTCTAGAGCAAATGTGGTTTTTTTTTTACGATGTTTGCAATCTATTTACACCAAAATAGCTGATTTACAAGTGTCGGTAAATTGCCAGCGGTTAATTTACAAAATGCTGGCAATTTCCCGGGCGTTTGTAATCCCGAAGATCCACCGAGCTTAAACATTTCCAAGGAAGAACATCGGTGGGATTTCACGGTAATCCTGGGAACAAAAGACTGTGTAGCAGGGGCGGCGCGGCAGAGCTGGTGCAGGAGGGGAGGTGGCACAGCAGCGGCAGAGGTGGCACAGCAGCAATAGAGGTGGCACAGCAACAACAGAGGTGGCACAGCAGCAACTAAGGTGGCACAGCAGCAGCTGAGGTGGCACAGCAACAGCTGAGGTGGCACAGCAGCAGCTGAGGTGGCACAGCGGTGGCAGTATAACCCCAGTCACTGACCCCTCACACTGTCACTTGGGCCTCCAGCCTCAGACAGACCTGCCACTCGAACCTGGAGTCTGGCGGAACTCCCTCGACCTCAGAGGAAGTTCCAGTACTCCCTGAGGAACTCAGAGGAAGAAGGTTAAAAGTTCCCTTCCAGTTCCTCACTTGGAGAAGCCTTGCAAAGAGAAGCACCATAAAAAAAATCCAGACTTTTCTTTTTAAGTGATTAATCCCACAAACCCCGTATCAATCACCTGTCCAAAACTATTTATGTCAGGAGATTTAAGGATTACAGGTCTTAGGGGCCTCTTCATTAGGCCGATTTGTCCCCTGTATCAATCCATCTTGTGCCAGTAAAGCTCAGGGATCTACCCTTGGATATTCTGCCTCAGTCTACCATCTGGTAGATCCACCTATATTCCTGGGAGACATATGTCATCATGGAAGACAAATGACGTCCAGCTATTCACCCAAAGCGACCCCATAGTTCCCAGGTGGTGTACAAGGCTCAAGATCCCGCCAGTTGGTGTAGGAAAGGCCAATTAAACAGTTAGATATATCAGAGCGAGTGTAGTGGCGTAGTGGTTAGCGTTGCTGACCATGAGGCATTCACGGGCGTGCCCAGGGGGGTCCGAGCCAGCAATGGGTTCGAACCCTGGTCCCGGCAGCCGGGCCACAGTTAAACCCAGCTGTTCATCCTCCCGTATGGGCTGGTTGTTAAATGAGTACCTCATTACATAGATAGATAGTTAGATAGATAATTAGAAGATATCTGTTTTCTGACCATCTACAAGCAGACAAAGGCAAGCAATGGAAGCGTATCAACCGAGGTCTTGTAGTTTATTACTTCCAAACTAGAAATTCATTCTCAAAAATAAGAAAAATCTGGTAAACCTGTCAGGTGTATTGAAAAATATGCAAGAGCCGGCAACCCTGGCACATGACAAGGTTGGCAGCGAAAAGCTGGTGACTGGAGCGTCACGGGGGGTTGGGGGGGGGGGTGCCAGGCACTTAGCCACACCATCTGTCATGGCTGGAGTGAGGCAGGTGGTTGACCAGTCCCTTAACTCCACCATCTGTCATGGCTGGAGGAGGTAGATGGTGGGGCCAAAAACTTAGCCCACCATCTGTCATGTGTCCCCAGCTAGCCTGTCATGTGCCGTATGACAGGCCACTTGCTCCCCGAGAGATGGATGGATAGATAGATAGATAGATAGAGAGAGAGAGAGAGAGAGAGAGAGATAGATAGATAGATAGAGATAGATAGATAGATAGATAGAGAGAGAGAGAGAGAGAGAGAGAGAGAGAGAGATGACATGACACTGGAATCACATCCCATCTCTAGCACCCTTGGAACTGGACACTCCAGGGCTTCTGTTCTCATATTTTTACCAGAGGTAGCTCGCTCGTCTACAGGGGATGTGATGTATAATGTAGAAAACACACGTCATTAATTTCCTAATGTTCTACTCCGGTTCTACGAACCAGCGTAGAGAAGATTAAATGTGAAAATATTGAGGGGGAAGATAAAAAAGGGAGAAGCATTTTATAAATAAAGAAAAGAGGCTTTTCTACAATTTCCGGAATAATATGTTAATGATAAAAGTTGTGTTATTCTACAACAAAAAAAGGACTGCATTTTGGTTCAATGATCTTGCCCTAATTAGTGGGCAAAATAATCATATATGAATCCGTAATTATGGACGAGATTTATATATTCATATCCGTGCTTGTGTGACCTTTATAGATCTTGTGTTACCTTAGAGCATTGTTCGCCTTTGTTTACCCGTGAACAAAGGATTTTTCTTTTTCCAGGAATATAACTCAATAAAGTAATAGTTTTTTGTTTTAGTGTGTACGTGATATTGACAGAGAATCTTGTCTTTTTTTTTACATATATGTCTATATATATATATATTCCTCTCTCACTTCCCATCTGTCGAGATTTGCCCCGTTCATTTCTCTCCCCTTTTGACTCGTGCAAAAAATCCTGACACTCTCGTTCTCTGTGTTGGAGGATGACAGAGAAACATATGTTTTTTAACTCCTCCTACAACAGGAAGGACGAGGCTTGTGTGTCCCTCCCAGCCCCATTTGAAGTTCCAGGGAAACTGGACTTAATCCCGTGGGGTAAATATCTGAATCCATAAATCCTCTGGTACTTAGAGGTTTTAAGGTTTAATATCTGTCTATTTTCCCACGTGTGCGTTGTACTGGGGAGGCCGCCACAGGCGTGTAATGTGGCTCAGTATCTAATTCATGTGAGACTTTGAAGGAATTTTCTCCAGGATTAATCTTGGGTTTTGTACCACACGAGGCAACGTAACTGACGCGTGTGAGAATAATGCAATTAATAAAGAAAGGAATACCTAGTAAATATGACAATTATGAAAATAATTTTCACAGCTGCGTAACGTTGATTATGCAAATCTCCGTCTCCAAAATAATATCAATTATTCCATTATCATTTCTCGCATTGGTCATCTGTTATTTAGGCGAGCAAAAACAGATTTTCAGGTCCTGTCGAGTCCACAAGTCATCTCTGTTGTCTGTTTCGAGTTGAGGCCGGAGTTGTGACGGTAAAGACGAGGTGACAGCTGAATATTATTATGCCCTCTGAGGGTCTCTCTCTGTCTCTCTCTCTCTCTCTCTCTCTAACACCCACAACAATCCCATTTAAATGAATAAGTCAAGCGTTGTCACTGTTAATGTGGTTAGAGAATATACCTCCGCCAGAGGGAGTCACGACAGGCGGTGTGTGTGTGTGTGTGTGTGTGTGTGGTCCAGGCGTCAGGTCTTGTGGTCATCTGTCTTCCTCCTGGGGTCTCTGTGTTTACCGTGTGGCGACAGGCGACGGCCCAGAGACCACCACGACACACACACACGCACCCCACCAACCCGGGTCCGCACCTCCCGTGGTCTTTGTTTATGAGGAAGTGACTGATCACTGTGGGGGAGGGACCATCCTGCCCCAGATGTTGGATTGCTATGTGTGTGTGTGTGTGTGTGTGTGCATCAGGTTTATGAGAGGATTTTTCAAGTTGTTTACAACAATACGGGGATCAGTTTGGCTTGGAGGGCATCAACCTCTGGGATGTAGGAAGCTCTTGCTTGTGTCCCTGTTCGAAATCCACATGATGTTGTGGTAAACCAACATCGTCATAACGTCACACGTGAATCCAAAATATTAGTCTGACAAGTCTATTTGATGACGGAATCCAAAATGGCTGTTGTAATAGGTTGATAACGACATTTAAGAGAAGGATTCTTTTTCTAAATTGTTGAACTTAAGTATGAGATGGAGAGATTATAACCCTTGTGGTCCGAAAGCGAACAGTCCACGTGTCTGTGAGACAGAAGGGACAACTTCCCCTGGGCCAAAGGAATGACACTTGCCAGCCACTGAAGTGCTGGATCACTGCTCAGCCGACAGTAGACAACAGAGGTCTCTTAGACGGACGAGACAGAATCACTGTGTCTTCCTTGGGAGGCGATGCGTGCTGGAGGATCCATGACATAAGACCCTATAGCATCCTGCTGGAGGCGACGTTATATGGACTGCCAGACCATTGCTGTGTGGCTGGAGCGAACCAATCATGTTGACCTCTCAGTCCAGTAAAGGCTTTGGTATATTCAGAACAGAAGGAACTTCGAGGGTTTGACACACAAGATCCCATATATCCTTCCAGGCAGCTACGGCCTCTAAGAAGCAAAGTTCCAGTTCAGAAATCCTGCAGAAGACAATGTGTAGTCATTAGCACCAAAGGACTCCAGAGAAGGATGGTTTTGTGAGATCCTTCTCAAGACTGTGACGAGATTGAAGAGGACGGGGCCGTGGCCCAGGACCCTCCCGGCGGAGGATGGAGTCCCAAGGTCGGGAGGAATTGGGACGTTTGTTTATGGTTTGGGCTTCTGGTGGGAGGTCACTTGGTCACGAGGCGCCTCAGGTCCCCTGCTCCACCTGAAACCCCACCACAAGCCTCCACTTCCACCTCCACCCTCGCCACAAGCCTCCACCTCCACCCTCACCACAGGAGTGGTTCAGGCAATGCTCAGAACGGAAGGATTCATTAACATGTGTGTACCGTCGGTTCCTGGAAGCCTTTGAGACTAAGCACAAAGGCAATGTGGCGCATTAAGCCGAGTCTGTGGGAAATATTGTCCTCTGCAGACGCTCTCCTGCCGACTCGCTCTTCACCATAAAGACGGACCTGATGGAATCCTTTGTGTATAACATATTCTTCATATTCCCTTATCTAATATGCAAAGCTGTAGATAGGAAGCGACTTGGTTAGGTTGTTGATAGTGTTCTTTTCTTTATTCCTTATCTCTATTGCCTTCCCACATATTAACTGTCTTAGGGTTTTCTTATGCGCACTGGCTTGTGAGGTATTGCATGAAATTCTGATAGTCACGTGACATTCGCGTCACTGCCAGCTGTATGACGCATCGTACGGCTGGCACACTATGTCCAATCTTTGCGTCAGATCAACAAGACAACTGGCACTACATGGACGTAGCCTGTGTGTCTATGCGGTACAACTGTTTCGAATGCAATTTAAAGCCGTTTTGCGTCAGAGTTTCGTTGTGAAAACTGTTCACACATATTATCAGTGAGCGATAGAAGAATGACAGCCATAAAGACATCGGGTGTACGGACACTGAAACAAGTGTAAACATTCAGCTGTTGATTGTCTTGAAGGGAAACGAACCTTCGTCACAGGAGCAGTGGATGAGATCCAAGCGCTATGGTGTCCTCCGTTTGGTCAATGGTCCTGAGGCTATGCTGAGGGTGCTGGGTAACCATGACATGGTAAGCATATTCATGATGAGATTGTAGATATGTTTGGATCTAGTAGTGAGTGAGATGACGTCCAGGACGCAAGTAGGTGGAGTTATTTCTGTGCAATTCATCCTCATCTATAGGCATAGTCGAACAGTTACGTTTTCTAAAAGTGGTGTTAGAAATCATAGATTTCTATATGCGGTCATTTAGAAGTATAGCTTATATAAAGAAGGTGATTTTGTATAGAAATATCTCGTTTCCAAATTCTAGATTATCTTTTCGGGATAATTTTGGAAAGGAACAATGGTATTTTTACCTCAATGACAACGTATTTTATAGAAGAAAGACGTAAACATGCTTGGCGCTAACGTGAAGCATTTCCGAGACCCCGAGCCTTGAGCGAGTGGGAGTCACTTAGTTCGAGACTCCGAACCTTGAGCCTGAGACCTCGAACACTGAGCGGACGAGTCACATGCTTCGAGATCCCGAACCCTTAGAAGGTTCAATCATTATGTCCGAGACCCCGAACCCTACGCGAGTGGGAGTTACTTAGTTCGAGACTCCGAACCCTGAGCTTAAGACCTCGAACGCTGAGCGGACGAGAGTCATATGCCTCGAGATACCAAAACCTTTGAGGGGGGGGAGAGTGAGAGTTACTAGATCCGAGACCCCGAACCCTAAGCGAGTGGGGAGTCACCCTGTTCGAGACCAGAGAGTCTCTGTTAAATATCCAAGAATCTTTGGTTCGTTCTATCGGCAGCGTTCCGCTCACCGGCGTAAAACCTTTACACAAAATCCTTGGAAAGCCTGGACACCACTGTACAGGATCCCAAAGGATTTACCCTGGTGGTAGGAAAGCCTAGTTCTCAGGACGGGAGGAAGGGGAGAGGCGCATTTCCAAACGGACAAGGTTTCTTTTTCCTCTCTGCGTTTTGGTAATACGGCGAAAAAACATTTGACACAGCTTCGTTTTCGGTTTCGGTTTCAGTTCCATCGGCTGTTTGCATAAGGTGAGGAATAAATGATCATTGGATTGTTCACGGTGGAGATTAAGAATCAGGCTTGGATCCACGGTTAATCTTTCTCTATTTCTCTATGAGATCGTGTGGGTTAATTATTAAAGATGGGACTTAATGAGGCTTTAAGACTCGTATTATACCGCATCATTTACGGGGTTCAGTTACGCGAGAATGACTTCATTTGAGGATTTGCCTTGTGATGTCATTTTAAACGAGCTAATTTGTTTTCATTAAAACAAGTGATGATTAATTGGGTCATTGAGAGTATCACGGTGTAAAGAGACTGATTACTATGGTCAGTGAGGACGCTCTGCTGTCATGAGAATGATTAATATGCTCACCTGGGATGATCATGCCGTGATGAGGATGATTACTATACCCTGGAGGAACACCACTCTCCACTGAGACTTAATTATGTTATTAGGGAGAAGATTATACGGTCTTGAGAGTCATTATTGTGGTTAATAGGGGTAACATGCTGTGACGAGATTAATCCTATGTGTCGTATTGATATTAATCATTCTTGAGACTTGTTGCTGTATTCATTAGGGGCAATTTGCCTTGGTGACGTTAGATTGCTGTGGTCATTAGAGATTTCGTGCTGTGGTGAGGCTAATGACTGTGATTAGTGGGAGTATCATGCTGTAGTGTGACTAATTACTATGGTTGGTCGAATATTATGTTGCGCTTTGACTAACTACTATGATTAGTGGAAATATTATGCTGTGGTGTGGCTGATTGCTGTGATCATTAGGGAAGAGGCTAATTACACCCTAACAAGATTAATTACTGTGATCATTTCGGAATATTAGGCTTTAGGAAGACTACTCGATGAGGGACTACTGACTGTGGTTGGCGCGTCATGCCCGTAGAGTGGAGCAGCGAGAGGCCTGTGGTGAGGAGGGGCCCTGTGGTGGGGAGGAGGTCCTGTGGTGGGTAGGGTCCTGTGGTGGG
>JAYMFT010011006.1:0-16875 GCA_038088735.1 Panulirus argus
CCCGCTCCCTCCCCTTTTAGTCGCCTTTTACGACACGCAGGGAATACGTGGGAAGTATTCTTTCTCCCCTATCTCCATATATTTACATATGGTTCCTTAACTAAGTCCTGTGGTAATGGTCTCCTAGTCATTCAGGCATATACATACACATATATAGACATACACAAGACAAACGTCCAAACAATCATACATACAAAACATAAGTATACATTAATATACATTCAATATGAATATGTACATATACGTAAATATATTGTACTTCCAAAGCACACAGGTATAGGTGTTTATACGGCACATAAATAGATATACAAAACATACATAAGTATACATACGTGGAACATGCATGCCCGTAGGCAAACACACAGTATACATAGGCATACCTACAACAAATACCTGAAGCACGCTTCAACATAACACTCACACACTTAGGCGTCCATACAACACACACATACACAGAGACACTCACACTTCACTGTCACCCAGCACGACCCAGGGCCACGCTAAACCCATACTGAGTTCCCTGCACGCTCGCCTATGGCGCCTCCCCCCACGCTGCCAGGCCATCAGGGCTTGGCCCCGGACAGCAAAGTACACTTACCCCATGAAGATCAAAGGCCAACAAGGGCTCCTCCTCCCGCTCCCCTTTCATGCATATTTACGCCCCATCCCGGGGAGAGAGAGAGAGAGAGAGAGAGAGAGAGAGAGAGAGAGAGAGAGAGAGAGTGAGGCCTTTGGTGAGCCTTCAGGCTAGGTCTCTTCAACCAACTGCTCCCTCCAAAAAGAAGGAGAGAATTCCCCCCTCCTCCTCCTCCGATCCACGATTGTCTTTACGAATGAAAAATTATCAAGGATTCTTCTATTTTTGTAGGAGGAGGAGGAGGAGGAGGAGTAGGGGGAAGAGGGGGAAGTGTTGGAGGAGGAGGAGAGAAGGCAGCGTCAAACACTAGTGTACGGGAAATGAATTATTCACTTTGAGATGTGCGATAGCGACGGGGTCATCGCTGGCTATAATGGTAATCACCAGCGCGCGTGTATGTGTGTGTGTGCGATACGTGTTGTGATAAAGACAGCGGACCTGTCGTTAGTCGTTCTGAACCGCCACGCAACGCTAGCGAGGTCTCGCTCTTATGGTCGGCGGCGTTTTCCGTACGGCAAACGTACGCGCGTATGGTCGGGTGGTGTTCTTGTGTGGCATACGCGAGCGTGACACGGCGCTCGATGTAATGCTGAGGGTACAGTGATGGGATCTGTCATCGGTATCTGAGTGTGTAAACTGCTGGAGGAGGAGGAGGAATAGGAGGAGGAAGAGGAGGAGGAGGAGGAGGAGGAGAAGGAGGAGGAGGAGGAGGAGGAGATGTACAGAAAACCACAGAAACACGATGGAATAAAATTACATTCACAAGCCGTATATCTTTGCTCCAGCCTTGTGTCCTGGTGAAGCCCACACGTTCGCGTCCTCTGGTCATCACTGACTCGCTTATGACTATGACCGTCATCCAACACTTGAATAATACATACAGCCATACCTTCACAATCCTGACACTGAGACCTTGCTGGGTCCAACACAAACATGGGGTCCCGATCACCACACACAACTTGACTTGCAACCTTTTGCTCTGTACATCCTCTTCTAAAGATGATTCTCTTTACAGAGAGAGATTATCGTGACTACAAGATAATATACATACAGACTGGTGCTGTGTTTAAATTATTTAAGTAACGCAAGCAAAAACTGGAACACTAAAAGCAATTCTCTTTCCCTTGTAACGTCATCTCATCCTAAAGTCTGTCTGTATGCTGCCTGACCTCATCTCCCGGCTATCCGCCCGTAGTTTTAACACTTTTCACATCTCTCGCATCTTTCATGCCGAGGGGGGAAATGATTTTTCAGAGTGGATTCAAAACCAGACATTCCTCGCATTTCAATACGTTATGTTGTGATGCATTCCCCCCCCTCCCCCCTGCGTCTGCTTCTGAATGATTTCAGTCGTTCCCGAAGGCTCTTGACTTCTGACGGAGTCAGCGACGGATGGGTATGTCGTGTGTACATTTTGGTAATGCGGTTTACGACAGCCGCTTGGCCGTGACCGCGTCAGGACACGGCAATAACATCTGGACGTAAAAAGGAGTTCTTAATTGTCCACGACGGCTCGCCTATCTCGTATGTGATGATGTCTGTTTGTTTACGTTCCGTTTTTTGTACGCTTCTCTCTACCTCTCTCTCGTTTTCTCTTCATCCCCCCCCCCTCCATGATAAAGCAGCTAACATTTACCTTTGCTATCATTTGTAACCAAACGCCCCACCCGAGTGACGTCCAATTATTGCCCTCTTTCTTTATCTCCTGCAGAAAACACATTCAATATTCATTCTGGTATCAACTTCAAAAAGAAAGCGTGAGTGAGTGTGCTGTTTGTGTCTGCCAGTCCCAACATAAGTCATTCCACTCTCCATCTCTTTACGTTTTAACTCAGAATCCAGACATCACAGTCCATGTACTCCACTTTAGGAGTCAGTTTGGACTCGCTTGTGAACACTTTTGTAAGTGACTTTCTTACTAGTGTCCACTTTACAAGAGGACTCCGTGACATGTTCATACATTTGAACATAACTCTGTTACTTATATACACTTAAATAACTCTTGTTACTTGTAGACACTTCAGTAAGATCCTTTAGTACATCAATCTTGTTCACGTCTTGAAAGGGAATTCCTTATTCGTGTGCAGCTTCCAAATGAAGCTTCTTGCTTGTGTACAAATCTAAAAGGGACTTGGGTATATATGTACATATGCTGGCCAATATGACAGGATGGGATACTGCTGAGAATGGCAAGGGGGAAGAGAGGGAGTGGCAGTTTCCTGGAAAAGTTTCTGCTAATCTGTCGTTATGTTTTGCCGGGGTAGTCAGCCCTATGTAACCATTTTGCATCTACTCTTTTTTCCATCTTTCGGTATAAAATCGTGAGCATCATCTCTCTCTCTCTCGCTCGCTCTCTTTGCGTTTGAGTTTGGAAAACACGCACCGAAGCCAGTATGAAAGAGGAGAAATCTGACCAGTACTGAGAATGGAGGAATGAGAGACTTGGGAGGACTGCACACGTACGGGAAAGCTTGTGGCTACACCTCGAGTGAAAAGATGTCACCTTCGGCATAACACCCCGTCGAAGAACGTCTCACTGCAAAGGAGTCCATCCTTTCCCTGCTTCTGATTGCTGCGTAGCCTTTGAGTTGCCACAGGCCCCGGAGTCGTAAATCAACAACGTATTTACGTACATTCTCACAGACCCAAACATAAACATACATATGGTAAAACATCAACAAAGAAACAGGTAAGCATATACGCCAGGAAACAAATACACAAACACACATACACACACACACACGCAAACACACACACCTCTTCTGCTTTCCAAGCTTTTTCCAGTCTTTCCCTCCCGTAGTGCAAACAACCTCAAAAAATCAAGCCAAAAATGGTGGAGCTATGGCCAGTCAGACCGACCCCAGGCGCCATCGAGCGGCTCTTGTAAAATTAGTCTCGGCGCGGGATTGAGAAAACGGGGGGGGGGTGAATTCAGAGTGAAGAAAACGGGAGTGACTTTATGTAAGTAGAGAAGAAAAGAAAACGGAGGCTACTTTATACTCAGTAGGGACACACTGGCGACTTTATACTCGAAGAAAACGGGTGCGACTGTATACCACGTGAAGAAAACGGAACTGACAATACGCTGGAAGGAGTTAAGAGAAAGGCCTGACAATACATCAAACCCCAAGACCAATATAAAATTCCTTTGACCACATCTATTATACCCGAGGGACGTGCTGGACAAACTTATTTGGAGCATCTGCGACAAAGATGATGAAAAGGACTTATGATTTACAGTTTATCTGGACTCTGGAAAAATTTCTGTGTCTTTTACGGAAAGGGGGGAAAATCCCCCTGGAGTGCCGTATGGATGGAAAGTTTTTATTTACTTTGGCGTGGCTGAGGAATTCTCCTGGCTTTTCTTCAGGCTTTTCTAAGCTGGAGATGTTGACCAGACCTGAAGCCGTCCAACACAATGAATATATATATAAATTACAAAAACTTTACTTATAGGGAAATTTCTTCTTAGCGCTAGTAAAAACTACTTGTTAATAATACTGACAAGTGAGGTGTTAAGTGAATTTAGTATCTCTTTGATGAATAAAGATAGTAAAGAATTTCAGACGTATTTGTTATTTGGTCCAGCTGATACCGAGGCGATTTTCTCCAGCACCCACAAGCACCAATGGAAAAATCTTAAAATATTCACGAGAATTTTATATCCACACTGACCTAAACTAAAAATAAAATTCAAGGGGGAAAATCTGACATCCTGTCTTTACGGGAACATCAAAAAATTCAAGTATGACAACTGAGGCTCCACTAGAGAGAAAATGGGGGGCATCGACACTGGAGAAAACCAATTTCAACATTTCACTTACCACTAGGTGTTGTACAGCTGTCTTCAACCCACTGCATAAGGCGGTAATGGAAGTATCGAAACGAATAACCGCGAGGAAATTGCCAGTTGGGTCATTAAGGTCTGCCGGGTTCATACAGCGTGACGCATGCACAGAACAGCAATATCATCCTAGTCCGTGACGAGGTTTGGCCCCAGGGTCAGGTGGTCGGCGCTACGCGAGAGGGCAAACCATTTCATTTGAGGAAAGTGGGCGAAGGAAGCACTACCCGCCGTCCATCCCATCCAAGAACAGCGGGAAACCCACATCCCATTGACACTGCACTGGCGTCTGGCAACCCTCCTCCCATTCCATTTTCTTTGCTGAGCTTTATTACAGGGAACTCATTCTCTTGACGTTATTCTGAAAGTTCTCCTTCACGAACTACAAAGCCCACCAGGTCCAGATGGCTGGACACAGATCTAAGAACATTGTTTTTGACTTGAGGAACAGAGAGAGAGATGAGGGTGAGTACATGAGTATGAGAGTTGTTAGATGGGTCTTGGGAGCACGATGAGGGAGTGAAATACATACAGGAGGAGGAAAGTTAAAGTTACAAGATCCTTGGGCCCAAGCTAAACGACTCCATTTGTCAACTAAGAGAGATTGCACGACACAAAATCAGGTTGTCTGGTTATTTCGGCTTGAGGTCTATCGATTGCCAGGGTCAATTAAGGACGTAAAAGGTTAAGGTATAATCACCAATCGAAAAATATTAACTTTATTTTCAAGCGCTGGAGATCATTCCGAGACCCAGTACAATTGCAGTGTGTGTAAAAACCCATTAGAATATATCTTTATTCGACTTTTTTTTTTAATTTTCTGCCAACGTTGAAGAGTTGACAATAGGGTGTTTACACTGACGTCATACGAGTAACGCATTCGCCACTAAACAGGACAATTCGGAATCTGTTCATCGCCTTCCAATCTTTGTATTTCTTTTTCCTTCATCTCTGCACCCTCGTAAAATAAAACTTACTTTGTTTTCGCTATTTAGGTAAAAAAATCTACAATAAATTAATTACGAGAGAATCAAGCTTCTTATGAGTTGCCAACGTATAATTCAAACTTTTCCTGACCACATTAATCATTATTACTAAATTCGTTATATCACAACGTTAAATAAAAAGCTAAAACTCACGTTCTTAAGGTCAAAACTACGTCTCCAACAAACGCTAATACGTTATATTTGACCAATTATATTGACGTGCTCCGTTCTCGTGGGAGTCACGTCTTGTGACTTGGTCGTCGGCAGAGTCTCTCTCTTGCGTTTCAGAACGGCTTTTGGCTGCTGGAGGGCACGAGGGAAAGTTTGAATGGTGCCGAAACTATTGTCAAGTATCCAAGGCCCTGAGGAGTCTTTGGGGGACGGGGCGAACAAAGAGGTAATTAACTAAACGCGTCCGAAGTTTCAATATTCAAGAGTCTGCCATGATACTTAAACGTTCTGGGAGAGAAAACGAGAGTCTGGAATTATACTACAAACGGGCGTTTGTGTGAATGTAGGTTAAGTTGCTGGCTTTGTACAGACCATTAAAAAAAAAAAGAAAAAATCTTAATTTCAATATCAAATTTCTTTTTTTCTCAATAATCCACAAAATACAAGATACGAAAGTAGAAATCTACATTCTGCAATTCATATAAATATTAGTCCGAAATATTACAGAAAGCCATATACGCAGTGAGAGCGCGTATGGTCTGAGAATCATTTTAACGTAAAAATTTATTCAGGATTTCCCGACCGGTGGTTTAAAATGGACGATGACGGCTGTAATGATCCTGATTAATGACCAGACAAACGTCCAAATAACCGACCACCGTGTAATATCATTGCATAATGAGCACCTGTGTTATGATGGAGCATTATGATGATGTAGTGTCATTAGGACGTTATGGAAAAGGAGCATTATGCTGAAGGGGCGTTGTTGGGATGGAATATTTATGATAACGGAGCATCTATAGTAAAGAAAAATTATCAAGATGGAGCATTATAATACTGGAGTATTATGCAAAAGCACTAACAATATGGACTACTTTTGTGACAAAGCATCATAATGATGGAGCATTGTGACGATGGAGACCTGTAAAGTATTCTTAAATCGTGTTTGCGTTACTGAATCGGCGTTACGTCAATGGGAACATTCAAATCACCCATATGAACTGAGAGCAATAACGACAAATCAATTTTGCAATGCAGCTAGTCACGACAATATGTATACTACATTATCTTAAGTAACCCCAGGGGTGGAAAACTTATCGGGAGAACCCGGCACACCACCTGGAGCGGTGTAGTTACCCCGCCAAAGGCCATTGGGTAAAGCCCAAAACAAATGAAACACGACAGAAAACAGACGTCTTGCTGACCAAGTTCGTAAACTGCTAGAGTATCATTTTACTCGCAGCAATTCTGAAGGAGCAGGTGTGAAGTTACGAGCGTTTATGGCTCGGAAGTTACCTCCAACACGTTGAGAAGGCGCTCAAGGTATTTCATTTGGTGGTGAAGACTCGAATGTGGACGGCCTTAATTAGCCCCAGGATTAAACGCCAAATAATGAACCCTTTATCAGTGGATCTCCCCTTTACTTTGTCTCTATCTTTATTTCTATCCTTATTCCTTACCTGTTCTCGTACTTTACTGCTGGATGCAACCTCGCCTCGCCCGACGTTAGCTCTCTCCGCCAGGGCTTCCAACACTCGTAGTTCTTGATTTCATAACATCACATATGCAGCATCCTTCCTTTAACATGTCCTGCATCTATCTTCCAGTCTTCACTACCCCCTCATTCTGGAAACTGTGTCAAAGTCGATTTTTACATCGAAATGTATTTTCTCGATTCTTCCGTATACCATATCTCCCTTATTCATATTGTACATTTCATTTATTTTTTCTATACACGTTTTTCATTTCAGATTTCTTTCATTTTCTTTAATATATGGCGACTGTTTTTCTCGTAGATGTATCATCATCTCGTCACTCGTTCATCGCCATTTCAGATCTCGTGCGGCTGCTTATCGCATTCTCAATTTCTCTCTGTTCCATCGCCCATTGCTGTTCTCTCCACCAGTTCCTAGATCTTCGATTCCTCTCCTGACTGACTGATTAACAATCTCTTTCTCTTACCTACTGCAGTGTCCCCTCTCACGTCCACGACTTACCCTCTCCCCGTCAGTGTTTCCCCTCAGAACGTGGTCCAATTCCGCTAAATGTGTGTGTTTTCATTTCTTTTTTTATATTTTATGATCCAAGTAGTCAATTAATCTCCCACATACCATTCGCGTGCTTTCCCCTCGGATCAAGTTTCTCATCATTTCCGCTCGGCGGGGTTAAAGCGATGCCCTGTGGGGTGTTCCCCGATCTCTCTCTCTCTCTCTCTCTCTCTCTCTCTCCTTCACTTCCCTTTTTGAGTTCCATCACAAAGTGTAGCGTCCGTTTTCCTTCGCAAAGAAAGCTTGGGGTTTCCCTCCTACCCCCACCACGCAACGTTTTCTTCGCTTACCCATCTCCGTTTTCTGTCGTTCAGTAAACCTATACTTTTTTTTTTCTTTTCATTCAATACAAATTTTTTTTTTCTCTACACAAAAAATTATTTTTCTCGCTCCTCTACAGCATGGAGAGAGAGAGAGAGAGAGAGAGAGAGAGAGAGAAAGAGAGAGAGCAGCCGTTCATCACCGACGGCCTCCAGGCACCACCACCCTTACCTTGATAGGTAAAGACAGGTCAGGTCAGGTCAGGTCAGGTCAGGTCGGGTCATCATTAGGGATTGGGTTTCACATCCTCACTGCCAGAGGTCACATTACCAGTGAAGAGAGAAGCTCATTTGCGTCAGTAATCACCGCCACCCATGTCTGCTTTACAACTCTTGACTTTGCTTTTAAAAATTTTCCTTTACATTATGCAAAAAAATTGATCAGAGTTATTTTTACATATATTTCACCAGAGGAAATCTGTCCATCAAATATCAAATATCTGTTGTAACGAATGACTATCTATCTATCTATCTATCTATCTATATATATATATATATATATATATATATATATATATATATCAATGTATTATACAATACAGCTTAATTTTAAATAAATCTTATGCCTAATGTACCAAAACTTTCATAATGCAAAAGAGAAAAATATTCGAACACCAAATATCGTACAGTCCTTTATAATTAAGTAGAAATGAATAATTACTTTCCCAAGTGCGTAAAACCTGAGTTATGAACGGAATGACATGATGAGTTCTTCAGAGAGAAATCACAAGCTATGTACGCCAAAGTACCCAGGCAGGTCGACAGATCTATCATGTATGAATCAATGACAAAAACATAGGCAACATAGAGTGCATTTGGCTTTAAAATTATTGAAAGATTTTCGTTCTCAATTGGTGAATATAACTCACCCAAGCAGCTGGTATTCCCAAAATCTAAATACCCAGCTGATTTTGGTATTGAATCTATGAATCTATCTGGCGATGAAGCACTTTCATCACATTCCACGGAACTCACACATCCACCCACGACCCCGAAGCATTGTAGTTCCACACACCTGACCTCTGCCAGTCATGACACTCTGAGAACGGGCTGTCATTGACAAGAGCCCGAGCCAGCCTTAACCATGGCGAATCTTTACAGACACACACACACACACACACATAGTGCGACTGTATGCGGTTTTAGAATTATCTTCAGCACCTGAAGATGTCACAGATTTTCTTCTTTGTCCGGTAAAAGAATTTTGATTTTGACGGCTTTAAAGACCCCTGGCAGTTCATAGACCCAACCCTTCAACAGCCAAGCAAATATTTACCACATGTGGGGTTTCAGAGCAGTGTGCGTGACCGAACAGGTGAATGAAACATCGGATTTGCAAGAAGCGTGAAATCCTGAGGGAGCAAATGAGAAATGTGAGTTTCTGCCAGAGGACAACCTTGCTAGGAAACGTCTGGTGGGATGACTGGCACAGAGGGAAGGTCACTGACTTGGTGTGGAGTGCCAGGCGGGGTCTGGCTATTCACAAAAGTACCGAACCTCAGACGACGGGCGCCATATTCCACGCTAATCATATCCTCACACCTCCAGCTGGTCAGAATTGCTGCTCGTTCTGACTACCATCTCTGTATACTGATGGTAGTTCAGAGGTAGCTTAGAGCACCCCCTGCAGACGTCTTCTCGGAAAAGCACCACTGAAAATTAATGGTAACGATGGTGAGTCTGACTCCACTGTGGTGAGTGATCAATGCAGCTTCCTCGTGTGCTCGGAGAGGGTAGAGCTGGTACGTGAGGGGGACCCCACACTCCGGGGGACGCTGGCATACCTCACCTGGGGGATTATTTCCGGGGTATTAGCAAAGGCTCGGTGACTTGTAGCCGTGTGTGCCTGAGGGCACACACGGAGTACTGAGTATTACGTTATTTTGTGTACATTGTTTATTAGTTGTTTTGTGTATAATGTGCATTACCTTATTCTCTTTCGTTGCGTATGCCGAGCGGACGAGGATCGCCACGTTTTCTCAAAGAGCTTTTGAACCCGACTCCATTTTCTTTCCCTTTCTTTATCCAACACTATGCAAGTTCCCATTTCATTCTCTTGCTGAGCACGGTATGTTTGAGAAATGTACTGTACACATCTAAACAGCAACTTGAAGTGTCCATGTGAGAGAAACATGATTTAGTGAAATCATTCACACTAAGAGTAATTCCTTTGGCTGACACGTCCAGATGATAGTTACTGACTGTCAGGCTGACTACAGACCTCTCTTGGATCATAAGGGGTCAGGTAAAAGATGGCCATCATCGGCAGCACCCTCATCTACCGTCTCCACTAACGCTTGAATCTTCACTACCCCCATTATCTTCACCGCATCTTCATTTCCACGGCGTCCTGTTTTCACTGACGCTGAGGCTGGCTTCCGTACGTAGCTGAAATTATGTGTTCCCATCTTCACAGCTCTCTCTCTCTCTCTCTCTCTCTCTCTTTCTCTCTCTCTCCAACACTCACTACCAAAGGTATGTTTACTACAGTGGCACACTTACGGAACCACTTCCTCACTACAGCCACTTAACACATGTCTGTTGCACTAGCCTACCCTCAGCACACACATACACCCACTACACTATCCACAAAGGCAACCCCTTACTCACACATGGTACCCCCAACAATACATCACCCACAACAATAGTTCCCCACTTAACCCCGTTGCGTTACCCCTCACAATAAGACTTTACAATCACGTATTAGACATTCATCTTTTCAAACTATCAACTCGCTACTGAGTTCGCCATCCCTCCCCAGTGCTACGCAGTAAACAGTACTCGATACGAGTTGTCTACACTTATGCTCCAGTACGTTACAAACCAAGACTGCCAACAGTGCAACAACTACGACGAATCCATTACGTTAATTCGACTCCCTCCTCCTCCACCCTTTAATTATCGCCATTAACAACGGAACAATCTACGTGACATCTACCATACTCATGCGGTAGATATGACCGATCTACTTCGCTGCCGACCTCATGTCAACATGGCCTCCACCTTCGCCCCTCATCAGAGTCTAACTGTAATCTCAACTCATCAATTCCACCGGCAAGAAATCATTTTTTCCACATTTTGAGTAAAATAAATCTTTTTTTTTTCTATATATCACGTGAATTTTACATTGCAATCAACTTCAAGTCTCTGTAAACACAATCTCTTTCCAAGCAGCAACGACGGAGAGGACGAAGGGTTTTTGAGAACGTGAGGCGTTGAGACCCGAGGAATGAGGCATGTGCCCCAGGGTGGGCGATCCGAGACGCAGTTCCTCCCTCGAGGAGACGTACGGGAGGCGAGGACCCGCGCGACAGTAGTGGCTGGGAGGGCGAGGCGGGCGACACCCGCATTAAAGCCTTGCTTAACACCCCATCTGAAAAACCCGAAGAGCGCCATATCTGACGATGCAACACACTCGTTAAACTTGGACAGTCCGCAGGCACAGGCGTTTTCTGGAGGTGTGTGTATAAAGGAGGAGCATCAAGGTGGAGTGGATGTGATAAACGGGGCAATAACCTAAAACCCCGTCTCGCGGAACGGTCAGCGAATTGGAGTTAGAGGTGGACACGGCACCCTTGCACCTGCAGACGATATGACTGGTGTGCCTCCAAGATGCAAGGCTAAATACAGGAAGAAAATGTAATGGAACTCTTACGAGGGAGAATAGTTTGGAGGATTTTCCAAGAGAGAGAGAATCCGCTTAACAGAGCCACGAAATTGGAAGACATCGGTTCAGTATTCCTCGGCACGTTTCGTCAGTTAGGCTGGTCACATAACGCTGTTAACGAAATGACCGTGTTGGTCATCGACGGAAAAAATAATGCGACTGTTAGAGGCCGCTCTCTTCGATTTCAGACTCGCGACCCCCATTCAGAGGACCACCGCTTACTACACGATTCCCTCTCTTCTCTCTCTCTCTCTGTCTCTCTCTCTAATACGTAGACACCCACTTGGTAATATACATGGGGAACGTCGGCTGCTAACTGCCAACACAGGTGGTAAGCCATCACAAAAAGGACAAAACACACACACACACACACACACACACACACGAACGGGACCTGGCGAGTGCAGAACTCCCTCCCTCCCTCTCTCCTCCTGGTGCTGTCTGGACAAATAGTTACACACTGGCTAAAAAGGCGGGCCGTAAGATCATCTTCCTCAGGTAAGCTGGGGTGAGGAGGGGAGAGAGTGGGGGAGGGGGAAGGAATCCTCTCCCCCTGAGGGGGAGGGACGGAAGAGGGGTGGGAGAGAGAGAGAGAGCGAGAGAGAGAGAGAGAGAGAGAGAGAGAGAGAGAGAGAGACAGGTCGATCACCATCACATATGTATGACAGGAGGAGCAGTACGCTTCATACACATACAGAGGACACGCGTTCGATGCCATTGTGTTGACTGTGACCACGCTGGTAACGTGGAGGCGTTCGTGTGGTGATAGTGGTGGTAGTTTAAGTTCGTGGTGAAAGTGGTTGCGGTGGGGATAGTGGTAGAGAGGGTGACAGTGAAAGTAGTGACAGTAGTTGTGGTGGTGACAGTGATGATAACACTGGCAGTGGTGGCGATAGTGATGATAACACTGGTAGTGGTGGTGATAGTGATGATAACATTGGTAGTGGTGGTGATAGTGATGACAGCATCGGCAGTGGTAGGGACAGTGGTCGTGGCTGTGGTGAAAGGGGTGGTAGTGGTGACAGTGGAAGTGGTGGTGACAGTGGTGGTGGCGACAGACGAAGAGGATGCGTTCTTCGAGGTGGTGGCAGTGGTGGTGGTGGTGACAGGCCGCTTGAAATATTGATCCCTGTGTTGCAGGAGGAGGAGCACATATATAAACATTGCGCCAGGGGACTGGTAGGAGACAAGTGTTGTTACGTATCTTATAAAAACACGAACGAGACCGTGAGGAACCGACTCGTCTCGCTGACGAGCGAGGTCTCTAAACCACCGGCAAAAGAGATGATCGGACGTCAAACGAATGACTGTTTGCGCAGAAGAATCGACTAAAGTGGGAAAGGAAAAAATAGATTCAGGGTCGAGGCAGTCGGTCCACAGTCATCCTAGCCGTTCATCCTCCCCTACGGGGCCGGTCGATACACTGGACACCTGGCTCGAGTTGAGGAAGAATATGTACACACACACACACACACACACACACAGCGTGGTTGAAATGGCTTGGCTCAGGCTGTTCAGCTGCCTGCGTCGTCTCAACTAACTAAAACTCTGGGGTACAAGAACAGTAACACGCTCATATCACTTGAAATGTGTGGGTAAGAGATCTACCCTTTTGCTTTCTAAGAAAGATAAACTCTAATGACGTTATTAATTAGGTTCCGGGTGATTGGTGTAAGGCAGCCAACAGTCTCATTTTTACGTTTACGAAAATCGCAGTTAACCCTTTCATTCCCATCGGCAACTCAAGGGTGGGCCGCTTTGATACCTGCTTCTTTCCCAACACGTCGAAGCTTTGGAACTCTCTGCCTTCCCATGTCTTTCCCAATAACTATGACTTGGCTCATTTCAAAAGACAGGTCTTTAACTTTCTTAAAAAAAAAAAAATCGTTAATACTTTCCCAGTCTTTTCTTTTCCCGTTTCATAATTCTCAACGCTTCAATTAAGGCCTGGCCCCGATGTGGACTTTTAAAGTCCATGACTGGAGCCTTCAACACATAAAAAAAAAAAAAAAATTCTCCAAAGACAAAACGCCAACAAAACTTCCGACCCCAACTTGCTTATCGAAACTTCCTCACGGAACGTATGTTCATACCGTGCTATCACAACAACGTGGGAGAGGAACCGAATTGCTCTGCCTCAGCCACTGTGGGCACCACTGCTGTGTGTGTGTGTGTGTGTGTGTGTGTGTGTGTGAAGCCTCCCCCCCCCCAAGCGGCTAAGATAAGCTGAGGTCTGCTGTGGTCCGCTGGAGCCAAATGCGTACCTTATCTACAGAACCTAGAGACTCGCCTCCACGAAAGGAAGATGAGGACGCGAGAAAAGCGCTCCCTCGGTAAAATATGACAAGTTTACCCTCTCAGGAGATGGAAGTCGTAGGCACTCCACAACGGGGAATCAAAAGGAATATTGTGCCGTGAAAAAGTCACAAAATACTGTCTTTTTTTGATAAATAAACAGACAGACGGATGGATAATTTGATCATTTCTATTTACGATTCTCGATCTATTAAGTTACTTACAATTAAGAATTCTAAATGTACGTCCAACTGGGACCAAAACGCTCACATGAGATAATTTGCGAGGTATATGAACAAGAGACAATAAGAATACTGTTATCACGAACAAAAACGAAGAAAAAAATAATTTTTTAACGCAAATTCGTTCAAAAGCCAATTAAATACTTAGATTCATGCAACCGTTAAGGTATGACTAAAAAATATAAGAGTCACAGAATAAAAAGAGCTTTTGGCAGCCATATTTTTCTGTTTCTTACGGTGATCAAGATATCTTAGAGAACGTAAATCTAGTCCCAAGGAGACGTGGACTTATCCCCTCCCTCCATTTTCCACACATCGGTATTCATATTCTCAGAAGAAAACGGACATACTCAGAGCCTCCCTCAGCCCGCCTGAGTGTGTGTGTAATTTTTGAGCAAATATTTTCGTTAATATTATATCAAAACAGCTGTAGACACGCGTGAATGCTCAAACCAACATACACATCTCATCCGAAAGGCCCTGCTCTTTCCTCCAGTCTTCGCGTTGGCTGCCCTTTCTCTCCGTTCCCCGTCAAGATTTATCTCCAACGGCTGCCGACCTGTTGAAATTCAACAGATGAATCCTGCATTTCGCTTCAGACGCGCAATTCTTTATGCAAATTCTCGCTCGGAATACATTCTTGTATACAAACTTTCATGTGATCCTGTCTGTGACACTGTGAATATTTTTTTTTCTTAACTGGAAAAAAAATGTTTCATCGTTCCGTCTCTCCCTGGAATGCTGGGCAAACTTTGCCAGGATATTGGACTCCGCGTTGGCACATCGCTATGTCCGTAATGTTATGCGCGTCTCCCCTCCACTCTCTTCCTCGTTTATTCTTCTCTCTATATATACACAGCAAAAGGACTCTGACCCCGGCTGCCAACGGAATATAAAACAAGAACACTAATATAATCTCGTATTACTCAATAACCTGGATGCCAATCCATATAAATATTAGACGCCTCATGACCCTAATGACATTTATCTGTTTCTTTTCCAAAAAAGAATTTAAGATTTAATTTTTCAGTATGATCACTAGGTATATTCCTCACAGTATCCATTTTCCATGAGGAAAATGAAACACCATAAACCCAAATGCACTTTCGTGTGATGATCACATTATCAAATGAGATACAAGAATGGGACAGAAGGTTAGAACAGCCAGTTTATATTCAAAGCATTTCAAGCACAGCGTCAGGGAAAAAGCAGAAAGTTGAAATAGGGATTTTAAGGCAAGAAATACTGGGTAGTAGCGAGAAACACCGAACCACGACGTGAAACACTGAACCGTGATGTGAATCACTTGAATATGAATGGAAACACTAAACCATGATATGAAGTACTGAACCATGACGTGAACCAATGACAGAATAAAGGTGGTTACGAACACAAGAGTAGGAACAGTAAAAGATAAAATAACGAAGAACATCGAAGGAAAGAAAAATATACGCATGTCCAGCCTTGATGTGAGCGGATCTGGCTCGCTAAATAGCTAATTTTTGCGGTAATACCCAGGTTGTTCCATTTTTTCTCTTACACACGCAATAATACGGGCATATCTCTGCTGATTTTTGAGGGAAGGGAGGTGGAGAGTCCCCGACATTTGTATCTTTTTATTTACCTTTCTTAATGTTGCCCGCGTTAGGTAGGTAGCGGCAGGAAAAGACGAAGATAAAGCCTTATTCACTCACATCCATCCTCTAGCTGTCATGTGCAATGTAACGAAACCACAGCTCCCTATTCACAACCAGGCCCCAAAGACCTTTCCAGGTTCCTCCGGCTCCTCACATGTCCTGGTTCGGTCCATTCACAGAACGTCGACCCCTGTGTACCACATCTCTCCAATATATTCTATCCCGTGCACGCCTTTCACCCCCTTGCATGTTTAGGTCCCGAGCACTCAAAACTCGTTTCTACCAATCCTTTCATCTTTGATTTGGTCTTCCCCTTCTCCTTGCCTTCTTCACCTCTGACACATGTACCTTCCCCATTTGTCAACCTCTCTTCACTCATTCTCTCCACATGACCAGACCGTTTTAAACATACCCTCTTCTGCTCTTTCAATCATACCCTTTTTATTACCATACCTCTCTCTCTTACCCTGCCATTACATACTCGATCAACCTCCTCACACCACATGTTGTCCTTAAACATTTCATTTCCAACACTTCCAACCCGTTCCGTACATTCTCTTACAGAGCCCACGCCTCGCAACCATACATCATCTTTAGGGACCACTATATTTCCAAACATACCCATTTTCGCCCTCCCAAAAAGTAACCTCTCTTTCTACACAATCCTCTATGCTCTCAGAACCTACGCCCCCTCACCCACCCTATTCCGCTTCCATGGTTCTCTTCCCTGTCATGTCCAATCCCAGATTCTGAAACACACCCCAGCGCCCCCTGTTTTTCTCCATTCACACTCACACCCGAAGTAACCTGTCCCTCTGCCCTGCTAAACCTAATAACCTTGCTTTTATTCATGTTTACTCTCAACTTTCTCCTTCCACACATACTCTCCCAAATTCAGACACCAAATTCTGCCACAAGCGCCTTGTCATCAGCAAACATTATATGTATAAATAATATATATGTATATATATATATATATATATATATATATATATATATATATATATATATATATATATATATATATA
>JAYMFT010011017.1:0-16873 GCA_038088735.1 Panulirus argus
ATATATATATTTTTTTTTTTTTTTTTTTTTTATCTCCTTAAGGAACAATGTACCTCAAGGCAAAGCCATCGTGCACCCGAACGTTTGGGGATAAGCAGAGATTGCTATGAGCCTGAAGCCGTGCGTGGTGGAAAGGGTAGGGCAGCTTGTCGACGAATAACCTATTGTTGAAGGAAAACAGGAACAGAGTAACAGCGACGTAGCGTTCACAAGATTTCGTTTTTTTCGACGAACAACTTGTTTGACATTGCTCTTTAGGACGCAGTGACTCTGATGGAAAATCGGGTCTTCCTTTAGGCGCAAAGAGGAGCTAGAGGAAGATAAGAAGCGACTGCTAAGAGTTGAGTTATGGTGTCAGAAAGCAGTGCAAGAAGCCCCAGGATCGTATCTCCATTGTAGAGCAGATCAAGTTGGAAGAAGACGCCAATTCCTTTGCGTCACATGATACCGTTGCCGGTGCTGTAGAAGGCAGCTCTGCCCCCAGAAGATCAAAGTATCGTTGATTGGACAGTCGCCGCTACGCTGGATAGAACGGCCACAACCAACTGGAATGTCTCTTACATTTTCAGTGCCGTGGATCACAACCTTGGACATGACGTAGGACAGCTCATCTTCACTGAGCCCCCTGGGGATTCATCAGGCCCGTATAAAGCACTGCGAGATGGCTGCCAGCGAAATTAAAAGTTCTTTTGGTGCTGATGTCCCCGCTTGTTTTCCTCTGAGCCGAGAAAATGATTCCCAGTATCACAAACCAAGACCAGAAACAGGTCGATTGTGTTTCGGTCGCCGTTTTCGGGACGGGAGTCGGTAAACTTTTTGCAGTTCCAAAGTTGCCCCGCTCCGCAGAATGGACTATGGCCAAAGTTGTATGGGAGACAGTTGAGGAGTAAAGTCTCACCGAACGAATCATAGGCTTGGCTTTCGACACATCGACAAACCGCGGGAGTCAGAGCCGGTGTTTACACTTTTCTAGAGCAATATCTTAAGAAAGAAGTACTTTTTCTGACCTGTCGACATAAACCTGTACCGGCCAAAGCTTACAAGATTCTTCTGAAGGATAATCCTGACTCCCCAAGCATCGAGGTCTTCAACCGATTCAGAATCTCCTCGTGCCGCACCGTCCGAGATGAGGACCAGTCAGCTGAAGACGACTAAAAATGTTCTCCAGCTATTGCTCCGGTTAGGGATGATGTCATCGAATTCACCAAATTCAGCAACCGACACGAGATGACTACTGAGAACTCGAGTTCGCCATCTTGTTCTTAGGTAGAGTTCTTCCTGAAAGAGTTCCCCTCAAGCGCCCAGGAAACACTAACCGTGCTAGATGGATGTCCCAACCTGTTGAAACACTGAAAAAGTACATGTTCAGAGGCCAGTCACAGCTTCATTCCTGGGCTTCGTCTTCTGGATTAAGGCATGGAAGTTCAGCAGTTACATAACAGAATCCGTCCGACTACATCAATTGAATCGTTGGAGCATACCTTCAAGCGTGGTTACAAAGTCACGTCTTTGCATCAGCAACGTCTGAGGGAAGCGGATGCTAGTGTTCAACGAACGCATCTATTGAAAAAGCATACACTTTAGTTTTTAGGCCTAGGATAGTAGTAGTTGAGGGGTAGGAGGTGACTGATGTGGTTGGATATGGTGGTTGTGTTGGGGCTGGAGGTGACGGTTGTGGTTTGGAGTGTTGGTAGTGACAGGGCTGGAGATGATGGTTGTGATAGGGATGGAGATGATGATAGTGGTTGGGAATGGTGGTTATGGTAGAGCTGGAGAAGATGGTTGTGGTTGGAAGTGGTGGTTGTGGTAGGGCTGGATATGATGTTAGTGGTTTGGGGTGGTGATTGTGGTGAGGCTGGAGGTGATAGTTTTGGATGGGAGTGGTAATTGTGATGGGAGTGGAGGTAATGGTTGTGGTAGGGAGTGGTGGTTTTGGTGGGTCTGGATGGGAGCTACTGTTCTTATAATTACGTGATGATACTGGCTGCTTATATGATTATTTCTCTGTAGTTTATGTTCGATGAGATTTAACGAAGAAAAATACATATTGGTGTTTTATGGTCACAATAGTCTCAGGTGATGTCAAGAAAGAATCTTTTTATGTCGTCAAGTTTTATGCCGGTGAAGCTCAAAACTTTCCCTATATCAGCAGAGTTATGTCTGCTTATTTGATCTCGGCCGTTGCAAGCGTCGTTTCTCTTCAGTACCTGGAACAGGGTTTTCTGGCTCCACAGGTCTGGAAGCACTGCATGGGCTTCTCGGTGTCTCGGCTTCACACTACTAGTGTATCGTCCGGTACTATACAAGGCAAATAGACTTCTGTTTTACTGCATCTGTCTTTTACGTTACACGGTTTAAACAAAGCTGCTGGGCTGTGTGTTTAGCCGTCGAGAGACTGATGGACTTTTGATATGACAGCGGAGTGTGCTGCGCCCTGAGACTGTATGATGGACTATCTGCATAAGTGTGAGACTGAGGTGGGTCGCACGTCGATATTGGATTATACTTTGGACCGTACAGGCCTGATGGGTCGGTCAGGGATGTTGTATATTGGATTACACAAGAATGACGGGAAACAAAAGACCTGATGGCTCGCGTCTTGGTTATCTGATGGAGGATAGTAATAGTATTCTGAATTTTGTATCTGTCTAGATAAAGTTAGTAAAAGATAGGCACCTCTCATCTCACCATCCCCTCCCAATACATCGGCTTGCAAGAAAATACCTGTCAAGGAAGCCCATGCAATATGGAAAGAGTGTAATAGTATGGATATTCTATCGGATCGTTGAATACAAAATACTCCTTTCTAATGTCGGTACTCAGATGGTATGGAGAGGACACTCAGATCCGAGAAGAAAAGAAGAACTGAAATACTTGCATATTATACTGTTCATTTTGAGGATGCTTATTTCCTGATGCCTGTTATCCGTGTGAATGACGGAGTTAGTGTTGTTGCTCTTCTTTGCATTACCTCTATTTTTTAAGCTTCTTTGATAAGTTTGATAAACAGAACTGAACAGCGAATTTATGAATGAGGCCTGAAGGGCCTTATAAAGAGTAGGCTATGCGTCTTTTGTTTTAAAGTTTGTATTTCTCGTGATGGAACCTCATTTTGTTTGGTTTTATTATATGCAGCAAGGCGCTGCTGAATTTCCCTCTTAAGGTCTTTTTCTTCATTCACTTTAATAATGATTTACTGAACGACTTAGTGTACTTCTCATGTACATGTTTGATATTTTCATTGCCAAAATGGATTGGTGTGTTTGCCTGCATTTAAGTGTATTTGCTGTGTCTCAGATCCTTGCAACAGTTTGTCCAAATCTCTTTCAATCATCTAGGAATCTGCTTTTATTTAGTCATTAATTTCTCGATTTGTATGATCGGCAAATTCTAATATTCTACTGGTGAGTCGTGTCGTCTCATGGATCAAGATAATGTAAGGTCTGGGTCCTAGGACTGAGCCTTGCGGCATCCCAGTTGTCATGTTGAGCCAGTCGGATGCTTCTCCGCTCCACACCGCTCATGTGTCTTCTCTGTAAGCCAGAACGCTGTCCACATGTAAATTCGATTCCATAAGTCAGGAGCTTTTACTTTACCTAACAACCTTTCCTATGGTGTCGTTTGGAGGCCTAAGATATAACATCTTAGGGACTTGATAGTGAGTCGAATATAGTGAGCAATGGCGGGCAATTGTACTTTCTGAACTATGTAGGATTGCTACTCTGTGTTGGGTTATGCAACGTTGTGGGAATGTTTATTGGCCATTGCTGATATGTTGCCCATTGTCTTGAACAGTGAAGGAGCTGCTGGATTGTGCTGGACTTCATTAGAGGATATAGGGATGTTGGACTGTGAGCTGAACTGTACAGTTTTTAAACTGCATGTGAAACTGTGCTTCGATGTTGAGTTACTAAAGGGTGTCGGACTGTACTGGATGTTTAGAGTTTGCTGGATTGTCGCGGCTTGGACAGCGCAAGGATCAATGGATATATCTATGGTCGCTGGACGGCACCAGGGTCCTTGTGCCTCCTGGTGAACCATCTGCCACCCAGTGACCCTTGTGCTGTCTAGCCACCTTAGTGCTAGCATATCTGTAGGGTCGGTGGACAGCACAAGGGTCGCTGGACGACACAACGACCGCGGGATAGCGCCAGGGTCGCTGGATTGTGCAAGAGCTTTTGGACCGCGCGAGGGTCGCTATATTCCGTAAGGGTCCCTGGATTGCACGAGTGTAGTTAGCTAAAGTGCACTAGAGTCTCTAGACTGATCGAGGGTCGCTAGAATGCGTGCGATATAACTTACGTATTCATATTTTTTCCGGAATGGTCCATAATTATCCTCTAAAACACTTGTGTTAGCAACCGTATCGCTGGGAAACTGTTGAAGACTGTCTGCTTTATTCTTACACGTATCCAGGAAGTAGGAGGCAGAGCATAAGAAGGATGGGAAGTTACGGGTCACAGGGGCATGACGGAGTATAATGCGAAGCAGTGGGCGCCTCGGTAATGACGAAGACAATAAGACTCGCACCCCCGCAGTTTGGGAACAGCGTAAAGTCGGTTTTTCTCCATCAGGACTGGCAGTGATGGAGGTATACACCTCTCTCCATCTTGTTAACAGCAAGATGTGTGTTGATATTCCCCCAGTTACTGCCGCCTCGTTATTGTTAGCGATTTATATTCGCGCCGTTAGTGTCAAGCGGCCCCGTAGCATGCGCACCAATTCCAGCCCGGTGCTGGAAAACGGCGACAAGATTCAAATAAATTTTATGAAAAAGACCAAAAAAAGATCTATCGTTGGAATTATTGCCGAACGCCAAATTGAATTGGTTATGTGTACCCTTGGGCGACGGGGGCGAGGAAAGTTTGATAAGAAGTTTCGACTAATTTGAATTCTCTTGCAATTAAAAAGAATCTCAAGAATAAGTCTGGCAAGTTTTCTGGGTAGTAGGATTAGCGTCATTACTGAGAAGCCGAGGGACGAGCAGGAATCACAACGGAGAGGTGCATTGTGCCAGCCAGGTGTAGTATACGCTAGCTGGCCAGGTGTGGACGGTCCTTGTTGGTGTGCAGTACCCTTACTGGCTAAGTTTAGACGACTCTCGCTGGTGGCCAGGTGTGGACGGCCCTTGCTGCTGGCCAGGTGTGGACGGCCCTTGCTGGTCAAGACTGGACAACCATTGATGTCCAGGTCTGGACAGTCCAGGTAAACATACCAAGGTATCCTGCCCAGTGCCACCAATCCAGTGTATTTCTCTCTCCCCCCCTCCCCCCCACCCCGTGTTCTTCACTGCAGTAAACATTTTTCATACAAGCTCGCCATTTCCCGCGTAAGCCAGGTAACGTCAAGAACAGATGACAGAGCCTTAGAGGGAAAAATCCTCACATGGCTCCTTGCTCTGTTCTTTCTCCTGAAAAGCAATACAGGAAGAGAAAATTTCCATCCACTCGCTCCCGCCCCTCTTCGTCGCTTTCTACGACAGGCAGGGAATACGTGGGTCAGTATTCTCTCTCAGCTGAGAGACTCCCGCCGTGTTATCGCGTCACAGGAGCTGTCAAAAACATCCACTCACCTACAGAGATGTTGAGAAGGATTGACAGCAAGTGGAGTAAGTATCAGTGAGAGGACGAGATGAGTCACGACCATTATCTTTCATCCCTCTTCTCATACCGTTACTGTTGTTTCTCGTGGTGTTATCTGCCCAATTAGTGTCGGCAGGAGACACTCGTCCTGGGCCCAGGATGGGAGGAGGGGACTGTGATGCGGTGACACGGCTTATACCTCGAGAGGAAATAATCATGTGGGGGCTGGGAGGGGTTGGAAGGAGTGGTGGAAGTGTGAGAGATGCTTTTACGGGGAAATGTGAAGGTAGTTCTTCATGTTTGTATCTGGCATTCCTGGTGTAAGGGTAAGGATGGAAGCACTAGGGGTAGTGAGGAATTATCTTGCAGTATGGAGGCAGCTGGTCTAGAAATAACGAGTAGTGAGGGGGAGTGGGAGTATTGAGACTTGAGGATGGGGCTCGGGATAGCCCGTTAGTGGTGATGGAGAGGGAGAGGCTAGGAACAGTGGGGAACAGGAAGGGGCTAGGAGCAGGGAGGGCCAGGAAGGCGCTAGGAACAAATAGGTGCAGGGGCGGGCTAGGAACAGACAGGGGCAATGTCGATCTAGGAACAGGGAGGACTAGATACGAGCAGGGAGATATTAGGAGCAGGATGGACCTGGGAGAAGAGATGGAGAGGTAGTGGTTTGGGATAATGATGGAGGACAAGGGGTTGGAAGGGTAATAGGGAGGCGTGCCAAAGAAAGACATAAGAGGAAACATGATGGTCTGTGAAGAGGTTATCTGCTGGAGGACTAATATAATCCCGCCTTCCTAATCTATGTAGATTGAGACGGGATGGTTGAACAAAAGGCCCTTTTCCCAGCCACCACTCCCTCCGGCAAATCAACCGGCAGGAAAATGCCTTTGTAGGAGCGCCATGTGATACAGAGAGTATGCCGACTTGGAAAAGTTGAGTTCTGATCTTATTTCAGTCGTTGGATACTCTGGGAGGGTGTATGTAACTTTCTAGTCTGTAAAGAAAAAGAAAGTTGAAATATGTGCATAATATATTGTCATTCCTAAAATAGTATGGTCACTGGTGATTATCTTTAGAATATTTCTTTATTCGTTGTCTAAATGTATTGATAGCGTTTGCCCTGACAGTGTCTAGTGGTATTTTGATCTGATGTCCTGTACTGTATTCCTGTTGCATCCCTCTCCCTTTAACTTCATAACGTTATTTCTTGTTTTCGCATCTCAACTCAACGTGAAATTTTTGTGACTGATAGCTAGATCTCCGACCCTTCTTTCATAATATTTGTTTCTGTGATGGGATTAGTTTTTTTGTCCTCTTTGTATTGATTTTAGTTTTTCTTTGTCTTTGATAAAGTTTGATCAGAACTGAATGTGGTTCGATTACGGTGTTGTAAATGGCAAGTAGTGCCTGTTTTGTTTTACAAGTTATATTTTCTAGCTCTGAAACCTAACACTCTGTGTGCTTTATGATTTTTTTTACTTTACGTTGGAGGCTTTCATCACGGACGAAGGCCCACATCAAGGCCCGGCCTTAATTTAAATAGAGAGAGATTAATTAAAGGGAAAAAAGCAAAGAAGATATGTAGGAAAGTATTTACGAATTTTAGAGGAAGAGAAAAAAAACCTGTATTTTAAAATGTGCAAGGTCATAGCTATTGGGAAAGATAAGAGAAAGTAGAGGTTTGCAAAGCTTCGAGGTGTAGGAAAGAAGCAGTTATCAAAACGGTCTACCCTTGAGTTGCCAACGGCCACATAGTAATTGTGTGACGAGTGTGATGCAGCAGCTTGCCGAGTGTTGTGCGGTCTAGCAAGTGGTGGGGGCACACAAGCAGCAAGCTCTCGGGAGCAAAAACCAAAGTAATTCCTTTAGAAGAGTGAAAGTGAACCAACACTGCGGCGTGGAGCAAGCGGGTCATGTTTTGAAGTTAACCTGGGAGAGCTGATAAGTCGGACCGCTTTAGACTCGACTCTAACGATTATTGCTTTGCATATTTTGTCATTGCTTCACAATCACACCAAGCCCCTTTTAGTTCTTGTTCGCCCAACAGAAAAACTAACCTTACATTTTAATGATGGACTATATGACACAACAGACCAAATATTTTGACAAATTGTTAGCCCTGCTTTCCGTATACATATTTCTCATTGTGCGTAAAACAAAGTAAACAATGTAGAATATATTGTTTTCATGCAGTTGTAATACATATTATTTATTTTATTTCGAGAATAGTTGCTATGCAGATCAGCTACCATAGTTATCAGGAAATGAGTCTCGAATTCACGCTAACCAACCCTACCGAGACAACAGGAATCGTTGTTTTCATTTTGAAGACCATCGGACCCATCCATAAAGGCAGTTTATTTGTTGGATATTGAGTGGATTCCCAAATATTTTATGTTCGCGATTAATATTTTCATAGCTAATATTCATTATTCTGGATTTGTTATGACTGAAGTCCATTTGTAGATTTCGAACCATTTCTTTGTCATCTCAACATTTCTTTGGAATCGATTGACAGTCTTTCGTTAATGCGACCTTATTTAGTAGATCAGTGCTATGAACAAGTTTTGAGACCATCTTTTTTGGTGAGTCCTCTCTGCAGGTCACTGGTTCAGATGATAAAACTTATGGTGACTAGAAGGAAGCGTTGTGCTACCCCACTTGTCACGCTAAGCCACTCGGATGCCTCCTCATTAAATATCAGTCATGGGGACTAGAGAGCAGGAATTACAGGGAAGGAGAGAGTACGACAGGAGAGGGGCATGGTGGGGCTGGCTCATCCCAGCTGGCTTGTGTTGTGGGCCGAAGGGAGTGGGGAGGGAGGTTTGCTCCAGTCCACAATAAACGACGTCTCAAAGGGGGCAGAGGTCCTGAAAGGGAGCCGTGTAAAGCTCCATGAGGAGAGAAAGGCTCGGGGCACTGATGAGGAGGAGAATTAGTGGGTTGCGGGAGGTAGGGTAGGGTAAAGTTGGGGGAGGATGGGACGAAGTGATCTTATCATGTAGAAAGATACAAAGGAATTTAAAGAGCAACAGACCGGTGGGTCCTTTCGAGGCTGTTTGTTATACTGGAAGATATCAACAACTCACAGATTACCGTAGTAAAAGTTAGAAGGTATATAGGTAATTCAAAGGAAAAACTGCAAATTGTCATTTACTAAGGAAGTACAAGTAACGCAAGTCGTGGACTCTGAGAGAAATAGTTATCAAGTCTGTTCTTAAACGTATCTATATTACTGCTTTCACCCACTCTAATTGGTAGATCGTTCCGTTGGTTAACAATCCTGTTGATAAAAAATTACTTCACCTCGTTCGAGTTAAAATGCTTGCCTTCGAGTTTGTATCTGTTACAACGAGTGAAATCATACGAACCAAGTCTTGAGTTACTTGATGGATCAAGATTATCAGAACCTTTGATAATATAGAATGCTTAGATCACCGTTTAACCTTCTCTTTTCTAAGCTAATTAGAATCAAGTCATTTAACCTGCTCTCGCAGGATTTGTTTCTCAGCCGGGGAATCATCGTATCTCGACGCTGCCCTTTCTCTCCATTTTGTCTATATCCCTTTTTTTTTCTTTGTGTGTGTGTGTGTGTGTGACCAAAACTGAACACAATATCCGAGAGTTGGGGACGAACCAGTGAATTATAAAGAGCAAGGATGATTTTCCTGGACTTAATTCGATGGCCCTATCTACAAATCCAAGATTTTGTATTCACTCTTTTCACTGCTTCTGTGCACTGCTCACTTGGTTGTAGGTCACCAGAGATTATTACGCCCAAGTCTTTTTCCTCATTTACCTTTTGCAGTTCAACAAAATTCATACCGTAGCTTGCCTTTCCGTTTGTAGTCCCGATATGAAAAACTTTGCACTTACTGATATTTAGATTCATTTGCCAGCTATGAGCTCATTCCATCAGTTTGTCGATGTCAGTTGGAAGTTGTAAACGTTCACGTTCATTGTAGATTTATTCCCGCCTTTGTATCATCAACAAATTTAGATATCTTGCAATGCAGCCCATTATCAATATCGTTAATACATATGAGAAAGAGAAACGGTCCCAAGACTGATCCTTGTGACACTCCACTTGTTACGTCTAACCATTCTGAGGCATGACCATTAATTACAACTCCTTGATTACGGCCAGTCAAGCAACATCCTAACCTCTGAAGTACTACCCCTTCGGTGCCATGTAACTAAATTTTTTCCTGTAACCATTGATGCGGAACATTATGGAATGCCTTTTGAAAATCTAGATAGTTGACATCAATTGCTTTACTTCCGTCATACATGTTGACTGTATCGTAAAAGAAATAAAGCACAGTTGTCAGACATTAGCGATTTCGTCGAAAACTATGCTGAGAATCGTTTATTATGTGGTGTTTCTCAAAGTGGTTTACAGTTCTATCCCAGATGATGGTTTCCAATTTTTCCCGTCACAGACGTGAAGCTAATCGGATGATGATAATTCCCGGTTAGTGACTTGTTACCTTTTTCTGATTATCGTTGTTACATTGAAACATTTCCATTCATCTGGAGGTGTAGGATGGGTAGCGAGTTTGCTTCTTTATTTTTAATGTATTTATTGTCTCGATATACATAGACGAGGCATTTCAGTGAGAGCATGGGTGAAGGGCACTTATATAGGAGTAGGTGGAGCCAGTATAGAGCGTATGCTTAGTATAGTATATTGACATAGGAGTGGGACAGGTAGGCCCAGGGACCCAAAGGGTCCCCCTACCGCCAGAGAGAGAGAGAGAGAGAGAGAGATTCTTACATACGATGAGATTTTGTCATAATACAGGGCGTAGCGCTCACCGCAAGAAAATGTAGATACGCGTCACGAGTCATGTGAGTTATGTGCTGGTGAGTGCTGTGTGTGCGATGGAGACTGTATCTGAGAACTGAACACCAGCAGCCCACATATGTGTGAGGCAGAAAGGAAAGACAGTAACTTAGGCCGAGGAGGGGAACTTGACAGCCATTGTGCTGCTGACTCACTGGGCCGCCGCGGGCGCTAACCTTCCCGATGCCCTGGCGATACTACTACCCTGGTCGGTGGTTGCTTGCCACTTACTGCTCAGAGAGAGAAAGAGAGAGAGAGGAAACAAAGGAAAATAGATAAAAGGAAAGACATAGGGAGCGGACGGCGGAGGAGTGTGAGTGTGTTAGGGGTGCCGTGTGTGAGGGAGGTTGGGCTCTGGGAGAGTGATAGACCGCTTATTTCCTTGGCAGGGAGCGGTGGCACCACTGCGTCCGCCTGGGCCCCGTGTGAACTGGTGCTGGACGCCAGGCTGACTGTGTTGCTGGTGGGCGGCTGTGCGCGTGGCATGGATGGGATGGTGGAAATGGATGGGCATCTGGGTGGGGCTGGCGTTGGTCTGGGTGGCTGGTGGAAATAGGCGATGCATGGGTGGGATGGGCGGCAGCACCGATGGTCTGGGAAGGTGGTGGAGATGGGCGACACGTGGATGGGATGGGCGGCAGCACCGGTGGTCTGGAAGGGTGGCGGAGGTGGGCGACACATAGGTAGGATGGGCGGTGTAGGCGGCGTGTGGACAGGGGCGAGGGCGAGTCACTTGCCTCCATGGCTCCCACAGGAACACCGTCGGCAGGTCACCTTCACCAGACTACGCACTGCCGTACTTATCACTCATTTTTATGTTATTGCCTCTTGAGCCTTCTCCCGAATTACCATGAAAAACAAAAAGTCGGAGAATGGTGAGAAAGGACGCCCGTCGTGGAAGAGGAGAGAGGGTTTTCCAGGTTGTGAATAGGGAGAAAGGGAAAGGAGGGTCTGCAGAAGGGACTTGGAAAGGCATGGTTGTCCGGAGTGAGTGTGAGGAAAGGATGACAATTGTGTGCCCGCCGGGAAGGTGATTACATAATACTCTCACAATGGTCCCAGCCAGCCAGGGGGCGTCCCCTGGCCCTCACCACCGCCTTCTGTGGCTACTGCTTTCCTGGGGGGAGTGAGGGACCACAGGACCACAGGTAAAGTGGGAGCGATCAAAGGGGTAATTAGGAGGGGTTGTGGATGGCGAGGAGACTGGGGTACCGGATTATAAAAGTAGGGAAGGCCTGGGTAGAATACATTATTGGAAGACACCAACTGAATCGTAAATCGAAGAATTTGAGAGAGTATTTCCAGAAATCTCTCTGGTATAAAAGGAAACATTTCTTTTTATCTACCTACTTCTCTGGTTGTAGTGGTTGGTGTTAGTATTGCAGGCATCTACCCAGGACCCTAGAGCCATCGCTGTTACAGGTGGTATAGTGAAGTTTGAGAACGATTCTCCAGCGACGTGCACCCAGCCTGCCCTCCCCGCCCGGACTGGGACACGCTCCCTGGTCACTTTCTTAAAGAATTTTAAGAGCTTGTTGATTTATAGAGGAAGTCCAGTTTGCTAGTTTAACCAGCGGAAGGAAACTGCCGAATTTGTATTCCACTTCTCCAATTTTTCGGTGCGGGGAATCTTAATAATTTTGTCTTGGCTTGTAATTCTCGTAAAAGGTCATTATCTGTTTCTGATAAGGACCCGGCAGGATCCTGTGATGAGGATGGAGGGAGCCTCATTCAGTTTTTATCACTAACTGAAGAAAATTTTTCCACTGAAGGTTACGAATATAAATCCTACGGAGGGGTCAGCTGCGCCATTCATCTCCACCCATCTTCCACCAAATAGGAAATGATGTGTGTGCCTCCCTCTCCTCCCTCGTACCTCCACCTGCCTTCTCTCCCTCTCTCTCTCTCTCTCTTTCTCTCCCTGTTTTCCTGGCCACCAGCATCCCACTCCTCCTCCATAACCCGTGTTGTGGGGGGGGGGGGTTAGGGGGTCGGATTCCCTGGGCGAGGTCATAACTCACGAAGGGTCAAGGGCCAGATAAGCCACTGAGCTTGAGACTTGTGTCGGCCACTGAAGGAGCTGACGGCACACTGGGCCCCCACCAGACCTCCTCCAGCATGACAGCCTCCTCTCCTACTTCCTCCCTTCTTCCTCCTTACCACCCCCCCCCCCTCTCTCTCTCTCTCTCTCTCCCTCCCTGTCTTTCCTGCCGCTATTCCTGTTACCCGACGGTCGTATCCTCCTGAGGCAGTTTCAGTTTTTGACCTACTTGCGGGGAGATAATTATGGCAATTATCGTCCATCAGGCTTTTTGTACTGACGGTTCTGATTCACATTAACTTTTAGTTAGTTTCTTTTCCAGTGTTTCCTGTCTCGTCCCCTTACCACTGCTGTAACCCTACCTGGGTCGTCCCCTTACCACTGCTGTGGCCCCCCAGTCTCGTGCCCTCGTCACTGCTGCTGCCCCCCAGTCTCGTGCCCTCGTCACTGCTGCTGCCCTCCAGTCTCGTGCCCTTGTCACTGCTGCGGCTCTCCCTGTCTCGTGCCCTTACCAGTGCTGCGGCCTTCCCTGGGTCGTGCCCTTACCACTGCTGCAACACATTCATCGTCTATTTTTGTCACAGTTTTCCTTTGTCTTTTGCGCTCCCTCCTGGCGTGCGCTTCCCCCGTCCGCTCATCCCTCTCCCTGCCATACTTGGAGTAATGTTTTCCCCTCTCTTCTCTTGATTATCCATATCCCCTCACTGCTCCCCTCCCTTGCCTCCGTTTTCAAGCAATTAGCGTGAAATTTATATATCATTCTCTCTCTCTCTCCACGCCTTCACTGTGTCTTCCCTCTCCCTCTCCTTCATTATTCTATCTGCTCGCTTCCACCTTTCCTGCATCATATTTTTTGCCCCAGCAAGACGTCCTCCTAGGTGTATTGGCCCTTAGTTTATCAATAATACTCTCTACCTCAGCACAGGCTCTCTCTCTCTCTCTCTCTCTCTCTCTCTCTCTCTCTCTCTCTCTCTCTCTCTCTCTCTCTTCTATCTATATGTTGTGTTTTATCCATGTTGAGGTGTGGCTGATGGGCCTGGAGGATGGATGTTGGCGTACGTGATGTGCGATGGATGTTATGTACGTGGTGTAGGATGGTCCCGGACGGTTGATGTTATGTAAGTGATTGTCACGTACCAGATGTATGTACGTGATTTAATTTATATCTCTCTTTACTGCTGTGTCTGGATGCGAATATACTGTAACTTATGTACGTAAGTTTAGCACCTAAATGATTGTGAGTGAGTTGCATGGAAAGAACAGACATCAGAAGACTCTTTGGTGTATGAGACAGTCTGTGCTGGAGGACAGGACCAGTATTCTAAAGTTTTAGTCTGTCTAGATGGAGACAGGATGGGTGGATGCGGTGTTCAGGTTGCCTGGGTAGGAGGAGGAGGAGGTGGTTGATCTTGCCTGGGATGGGGAGAGCCTGGCTGGTTTGGACGGTTGTTGGTACTCTGGTCAATGATGTACATACGAGGGCTGGGTAGAGGACACGGGTGGCGGCCTGGAGGAGAGGCCAAGGGGATGGAGGGCGGTAAATCGCCACGCTGCTTCTTAACCAAATCTTGACACTCTTCATATTTCTCTGCCGATCTTTTACACACACACACACACACACACACACTCACTCACTCTCAGATGTTTAGGGAGGTATGTATCTGTATGTATTACGTATATTCAGAGTACGGTATATGACTTACATTGGACCGAAGCTGGAACATACCGTAACAGTCTGGTCTCCACAGCTAAGGAGCCGCATAGAGCTGCTGGAAAAGGTGTAGAGGAACGCACCAGGAATAGTAAGAGAATTTAGTGGAATGAGTTACGTAGGGAGGAGGGAATCTGCCCATTATGGATGGAAGAGGTACAAGGGGAGCCGTAATTACATATAGATTCATAAGAGGACAAGTTGATGATGATGATGAACACGTCTTAGATGTTAGAAGATAATGTAAAACAAGGGAGTTCAGGTGTCTTTTGGGCAAGACAGGTGTACGGAGGGGCGTCGGGAAACGTTCCTGCAGAGATGTGGACGCGTGGAACTTGCTAAGCGAATATTGTTGGAAACATGAAAAACGTTCATGATAAAAATACAAAGATGAATTGTGGGGTCCCAGGTGTGTAAAACTCTCAGCCCATATAAATAACACACACACACACAACCTTGAGCTCACCTTACGAGTAATTCGCATCGCTCGAAAGGATCAAGATGACGTAGCAGCAGACGGCCCTGTAGTCTCGACACAGACGTCTTGACGATGTTGGGGGTCGTTACCGCAGACGTAGAGTAAAAAAAGGATCTGGAATATTAAAATGTGTCTGGAATATGCACCTTTTCTTGCAGTTATGTAATATTTTTTCTTCCGTGATCATTTCACAGCGTAAGGATAAGTTTCAGACGTTTATTGTGTAGCGAGAAATGACGGGCCCAGTGGAGGGCGAAATCTCTCTCCTCTCTCTCTCTCTCTCTCTCTCTCTCTCTCTCTCTCTCTCCCACGAGTGTAAAGTGATATTTTGGTATGTGATGACGGGAGGTTCACCAGCAGCAGTATTATAGGCCCTTGATGCAAGTTTTCGTTCACTTATCCTGTATCTGACTTTTAATGCTACTGTTTATTGACTTAACCTGATTCACACGCACACACGCCCTAGCCTAAGCTAGGTACCCATGTAAGGACCAGCCTTACCAAGGGGAGGTTGAATACCTGGTTTGGATGTGTGACGAACTGCCACGCCCAGGATTCGAACCCACGCAAGTTCAACCCCGAGCGACCCCCTGCTGATGACTTGGGGTTAGTAGAACGAACTTATGCACCTCCTCTACATAACTAAACTCGGTAACAATCTTCAAAATGTTCACACCACCAAGTCTTCCATGTGTGTGTGTGTGTGCGTGTCATATTTTCACTACTATTGGGAAAAAATCTCACGGGAACAGGATGAGGTTTATATGGGCGCCCTTTAGAGGTGGCCTTGGGAAGATTGGCAACAAGATCGTGTTTCCATATCATTAGCTTCGTAGAGGAGGAAGGCGTGCGGTTGTGAGAGCTGGTAGTTCATGGTAATGTTGGAAACTTCATTTTATTCTCGATATATTACAGGCACATACTGCCATGTTTTACTCGGCTTCATTTTTTTATCTCTTTACCCATATTTTTCATTCACTGATATTATTGTTATTATTATTATTATCATTATTATTATTATTATTGTTATTATAATTATTATTATTATTATCATTATTATTATCATTACTATTATGTGGGTGTGCAATTATTATCTTGCTTCTTTCGCAATTTTGAGGAGTGAGATAGAGATGCAGTAGCACTAGTAAAAACGCGGTTCTTCATTTGGTAAGTTCAGACCTACTGACTTAATGCAGGTGGTGCAGGGCTTGGGCAAGGAGGTGAGGTTGCTTGGCCAGGGATCCCGTGGCGCAGGTGTACGTACAGGAGGGGAGTCAGGTGTTGCGGGGTAGAGTTGTTTGGATGAAGGGTTTTGCGGAGCATTTGCATAGAGGAAGAGGCACCACCCAGGTCTTGAGGTGGAGACGACGTCCCTGGTTATCCCTGCCGAAGGGGAAGGAGTCACATTACTTGGGACGAGGCACCACAGAATCCCTGCAGGGGAAGGATAAGCCAGGAGTCACGTGGCAGAGGTTTCCAGGCGCCAGGCGCGCCTGGGTGTCCCGTATGACTGCTGCTGGGGTATTTAGAAGCAAGTTGTGTGGGTGTGGCAGCCAGATCCATTACGGCGAGTCTCTGGAGGATTATGTTCTCCAGTGACAAAGGTCACAACTGTCAGCCTTTCCGTAAATCGTGTAACGTTTGTGAAACGTTTCTCGTTTGTTGTGTCAGTGGTTTTGCAGTATGTACACTGCACATCAACACAGATGGAACGAAGGAAAAGTAGATAGGTATGAGGCGGAGGCCGCAGGATTGTCATTCCCTGCTGACCATCCGCTCGCTAGGCCACAGATGTAGAGAATCTCAAACTCCAACTACATCAATTCAGATGATACAAATGAATTCAAGTGAATTGCAACAGACTATTAGATCCTAACTCGGCTGGTTATGATAATGAAAGAGAACAGACACTCGTGGATTAGTATGGTACGGGTAGAAAGACAAATTTTTCAAAGATGAAGGCAGCAACCTTTTCATATAGCTAAGGAGGCACAGACAATGTCAGTCGTGGATTAAAAACAAAATATTTATCAAGTCTATGAGTAAGCGTATCTATAGTATTGCTTTGACTGTTGTAATCGATATATATATATAAGAACTCGTGGATTTGTGTGCTGAAAAAAGACTAGTGATTGGGTATACCTGGTTTAAAAAGAGGGATATTCACAAATATACTTATGTGAGTAGAAGAGATGGTCAACGGGCAGTATTAGAT
>JAYMFT010011028.1:0-16873 GCA_038088735.1 Panulirus argus
GGACTCTGTAGAGCCTACTAGCTGTTAAAGGGACTCTGTAGAGCCTACTAGCTGTTAAAGGGACTCTGTAGAGCCTACTAGCTGTTAAAGGGACTCTGTAGAGCCTATAGGGGATGGGATGCCTTGTGGTTACGAGAGTAGGGTGGGTGAGTTAGACCTGGGTAAGTGAGTCCCATATGAGTACGAAACAAATCTCTTTTTTTAGCTGAGTGATTAATAATTGGATGGGCTTTAAAGTTGCCTGGAGACAAAATTAAGATCCTGTTATTAGCAGTTGGTAGGGGCTCGCTGTGTTATGTGACTTAAGTATACTTAAGTCACATGTATATTAAACGACACCACACTGTCTTGACCCACACTGATCTTTGTAAGCTGAGAGTGATTTATGGTGGAGGGAGCGGGGGCAGGTTGGCCTGGGGAGCTGGGGAGACTCCAAGCCGATTAGTTTAATACTTTACCCCCGGGGGAGGCGTCCGGGCTCTTGAAGGTAGGGGTAATTCACATGCCCCGTCGTCAGTATCTGGCCATAAGACGGGGTGCTCCTGTTGTCTCTGATGGCCACCCCCCCGCCCCCCTGCGTCCCTCCTGCGCCCCATCCCCTTGGTTGACTGTGCCTCGTTCCTCACGACCCACGGGCGTGGAGAGAGAGAGAGAGGGAGAGGGAGAGAGGGAGAGGAATGCTACGAGGAGTAACCGGTATGCGCCTGGCCCCCACGGTGTATCTTCAATAGATCGCTTTCGGAGATAGGAATTATTTAATGTGTTCCTTTGTACCCTGGTAACACTAAACCCCCCCCCCATCCTCCTCTCTCCCCCTTCCCCCATCACCCCCTACCCTTCCCCCTCCCCTCCTGACACATATTTTAATCCCCCCCACCACCCACCACCACCCACCCACCCACCCACCCACCCATTACCGACACAAATTGCATTGTTATTAGTCTCCCGTTGGAGACGAGCCCTCGACTCCCTATCAGGTCTGCCGACGCGGCGCGAGAGAGTGCGACAGTTTGAGCAATTGGCTTTAGTTCTCTTTTACGCCCGTGACGCCTTGAAGGGGCATTTCGCGTGGTGCCAGATGGGCGTATGAGGTCAGGTCGGAGGCTGGGAGGCACGTTGTGTGTCTGGAGTTGTAACGAAGGGGAGAATAGATGCTTAAACTCCCAGTAAACATGGGGAGAAGGAAGAGATCTAAAGAGGACAGATCAAGGCTTTGGTTATTATTGGAAGTGGAAGATGGGTCGAGATGATGAGAGGTGGAACGCAAGTGCAGGTGGAAGATGGGTTGAGATGATGAGAGGTGGAACGCAAGTGCAGGTGGATGATGGGTCGAGGTGATGAGAAGTGGAACGCAAGTGGAGGTGGAAGATGGGTTGAGATGATGAGAGGTGGAACGCAAGTGGAGGTGAAAGATGGGTTGAGATGATAAGTGGAACGCAAGTGGAAGATGGGTTGAGATGATGAGAGGTGGAACGCAAGTGGAAGATGGGTCGAGATGATGAGAGGTGGAACGCAAGTGGAGGTGGATGATGCTGGGGTCATGAAGTGTTGTCCAGTCCATCACTGGAAGACGCTGAATAGGACGTTTACCAAATAGTGTCTTACGAAAAGAGATCCAGGAATCCTGCTGAACTACAGACGAGTCTGTGTGAAGTCTGCGGTCTGTGAGACGCTGGAGATAAAGAGAGCAAGTTGGATGCCTTCTTGCTAAGTAGAAGGTAGATAAATGAGAAGACATTCACGGGCGGGTTCAGGGAGAGGAGGGCGAGATTAATAGACCTTTTAAGACTTTTATTATAACAGGGTGAGGGCAAAGGGGTTTGGACAAGAGACGAGGTGGAGTGGGTGCTGTGGAAGCGGAGTGGAGGAAAGACTGTGCCTCTCTGCCACAGGGGAGGTCGGTAAAAAGACGAGGAAATGTGGTTTCTGTGTTGTAACAGGACTGCCCCTCTACCACAGGTGAGGTTGATAAAGAGACGAGGAAATGTGGTTTCTGTGTAACAGGACTGCCCCTCTACCACAGGGGAGGTTGGTAGAGACAAAGAAATGTGGTTTCTGTGTAACATGACAGCCCCTCTGCCACAGGGGAGGTTGGTAAAGAGAAAAGGGAATGTAACAGAAGACAAGGAAATGTGGTTTCTGTGTAACAGGACTACCCCTCTGCCACAGGGGAGGTTGATAGAGACGAGCAAATGTATCTGTGTAACAGGACTGCCCCTCTACCACAGGGGAGGTTGATAGAGACGAGGAAATGTGGTTTCTGTGTAACAGGACTGCCCCTCTACCACAGGGGAGGTTGGTAAAGACAAGGAAATCTGGTTTCTGCGTAACAGGACTGCCCCTCTGCCACAGGGGAGGTTGACAAAGAGACGAGGAAATGTGGTTTCTGTGTAACAGGACTGCCCCTCTGCCACAGGGGAGGTTGGTAAAGACGAGGAAATGTGGTTTCTGTGTAGCAGGACTGCCCCTCTGCCACAGGGGAGGTTGGTAAAGACAAGGAAATGTGGTTTCTGTGTAACAGGACTGCCCCCTCTACCACAGGGGAGGTTGATAAAGAGACGAGGAAATGTGGTTTCTGTGTAACAGGACTGCCCCTCTACCACAGGGGAGGTTGATAGAGTCGAGGAAATCTGGTCTAGTGTAACGGGACTACCCCTCTACCACAGGGGAGGTTAGGCCCAGCGGTACGACCGGTGAACACGACGGTACTACCTAGTGACGCGCGACGGTACTACCCCAGAAGCAAGATGGCGCGACCCTTTGACTGCATCCGTGAGAGTAGAGTCGAAGGTCAGCTAAGCCATCGTCTCCGAGGGTCGTCCCGTCGTGCTCGCTCGAGGGTCGTCCCGTCGTGCTCGCTCGAGGGTCGTCCCGTCGTGCTCGCTCGAGGGTCGTCCCGTCGGGCACATGTCGTGCGCTGACGTACTATAGGTTCTTAACAATTTCCCTAATTCCCAGTTCTAAAAGCATGCATTCCACATTCATTCATTCATATTTTTCTTTGTCATATACATACGCATCATTCATTACTAGACTGTCATATCATGTATAATATACATTTTTCATTTATATAAATGACCCTGTCTTATCCAGTCCACGCTCCTGTCTAATCGTCTGTTTGGACGGGAGTAGAGGCTATTTTTTTTCCCACGGACGTTATTTGCTTGTGAAGTGCCTTTGGAATCTAAATACCACGAGACAATATTTTACAGATGGGCCTGTGGATATTCTGACGCAATTTAACGAAAGTTAACCTGGTTCATTACATCACAACAAGTTAGATTAACTCGCGCAGCACAAGTTAACCTGACTCGTTCATTACACCAGCGTATAAGCTGAATATTCACTCAATAATCATTGAGACATTGGAATGAATTATCCATAACTTAGAACATTATTTGAATGGCTGTGTAATTACGACGTTCGTAAACTAGTTATCGTAACTTTACGTCTTCCTCTAAGCTGCCTACGTCATCTCTTGTGAGTAAACATAAGCGATGAACATTAGGAAACACGATGTTTATAGATAAGGGCTTCAAATAGTCATGATTTTAATGAAGGAAGATAAATTAGAATCAGCTGATACTTTCTGAACAACAGCTTTGAATCAGCTGGTACTTTCTGAACAAGAGGTAAGAACCAGCTCATACTGTGTTAACAAAAGCCTAAATTCAGCTGGATACTTTCAGAACAAGAGCTTAGAATCAAGCTGATACTTTTAGGAATTATTGGTTAAGATCATAACCTAAAATGGGACTTCATCACCGTAATTTAAGTGTAGATAAATCTTTGACAAAGGAAAGCATTTATATATACTTGTGTCTTCAATGCTTCGACCTCATGTCGACGTTGGTCGATTTTGTGAGGTGACACGACCCATTTGGATGTTAATTCTACCTTAATGTCGACTTATCCAGCGAGATGGCCCTGGCTAGGAGTGGGGGATAGAGATTGGCTGCCCGTCCTTTGGCTAGGTGGTATTGAGCTATGGCTAGTCTGCTCTGGCCTCAAACTGCTCGATCGATCTGTGCTGCTCTTGTGTGTGTGTGTGTGTGAGAAAGAGAGAGAGAGAGAGAGAGAAGGCAGGCTCGCAGTTCGGGGTCTTAAATTAGAGAGCGGTGGCCCGCCCACAGATGATGAAATTAACCTTCATTAAGACGTCGTGGGTATTGAGGAAGATTGGGAGCGAGAAATCATGGCGGTCGGGAAGGAGACGGGTGGTTGTCCGGTGGGAGGGGCACAGGGAAAAGGGGGGGCGCGCCTCTAGTTTCAGTTTCAGTTTCGGTACTTCATTCCTCGATGGAGGTATCGGGACCCCAGGGCCGTCAGTAGGCACCCCTGTGCAATAATACCAGAAGCATCTGGTAGGTGTCGCGAGAACATATAAATATAACAAAGGGGTTTGCTGAAGCCTAAGGAAGGTGGGATATATCAACTATCTACTTGGGGGTTGAAGTCGCCCGATACTACCCCTCAAGGTAGTGGAGATTGAAGAGAATATTGCTATACAAAGTGATGCCTCGAGTCTAGGTCTTTGCTCCCTATGCCTATCACTTCATTCCTCAGTGGGTGAGGAGGGAGCCTTTGCTGTGCTCCTTTTCCCCTCCACTGCCTTCAAAAGAGGACTTGAAAGTGGAACTGCCTCTTGCTCAGTGGCGTTAAGGCCAGGCGGACCACCTCGCTCGGACCTTAAGGGTCTGTGTGTGTGGTTACGTGGATGGCCTTGTGTCTGTTATGTCCTTAAGTGTGTCTTATAGCAAGGCAAGGGGAGGAACAAAGTCGTGCTTAGAGGGTCGTTATTCTCGTGGTCTAGGGTCGTCCCGTCGTGCTCGAATTGGTCCACGTCTATTATGGGAAAAATAGGATTTACCAAGATTAGCGTAATTGGAGTCGCGGAAAATTAATTGTGTTATCAAGTAAATCGGGAAGTATGAAATGGGATCAGGCCTAGGATACAAGACAGAGCGTGGCCGTGGAAAGGACAGGAAATTGGAAATAGGGACGGGAATGGTACAAAATATAAACACCCCAAATTAACATTTACAGTCAATGCCTTTGCAAAAGGTGTTCTAGACCTGTCGAGTATTTAGGTATAATAGAATTATGGCTTTTTAAAAAAAGGATTCGCTCAGGTAGTTGGCTTTGGATAAGATGTTAAGGTATCTGTACTTATTCTTTTTAAAGTTCTGAATATTTTCCCTTAAAATGTGTACTGACGATTCGTATGAGGATCATTGCCCATGTTAACCTCAGCGTGGTGTAACACATTCCCTGGGGGAAATACTTTTAGGGCAAGTGGACGTAACCCAACACGCAAGAACAGACGCTAGCACGACGGAACAAGGCAGTTAAAGATCAAGGAACGAGGGTTGGGGTGGTAGGGGGTGAGGTGGGGGGAGAGGGAGGGAGTGGTCCACACTTGCCCACGGAGAGGGAGAGGGAGAGAGAGAGAGAGAGAGAGAACCTGTCCATTGTGTGTTTGCGCGCGAGTGTTTTGCATACACACACACACACCTTCTCGTATATCCCCGATTTTTATCCACTAACGTTTGCTAAACGCGAGTCGGTGATGCGTATTGCGCATACCGGGTCGTCAGCGCTCGAGTATGTGCCGAGAAGCGACAGGAGGAGCGCTCGGCAGAGACGATGGGAGCGGATACAAAGCGAAGAAAAAGGAACGGAGGGAGAGGAAATGTTTTATGCGTTGTGTGTGTGGGCGAGCGAACGGGGCCCCATCCCCAGGAGGTGATATGGCCCGGAGTACCTCAACAGAAGACCCCCACAGCGCGACATGCGCGCGGTTGAAACACGACAACAGACGACAAAAAAAGACACACACACACACACACACACACACACACAAAGAGGCGGTCCCCCCTCACCCTCCTCACCCCCACCACAACAAAGACAAACTGCCGAGAAACAAATAAACACGGGTGTTAATAGCCCGGCTCGCTGGGTTTGGACGGGGGAGGAGAAGGGTTGCATGTCGGACCTCGGCGGCGGTGGGGCTCGGTTCGAAACCTATGGGTCGGGGAAAGCCTTTGACACTAGGACTTGTTGGCGCTGCCGAGAGCCATACGGGGGTGGACGAGACGAGGGGGTATGGCGGGTCACTGCCTTTTGCACAAGTAGGGGCAAGAGGAGTGGAGGGAGCCTGCTGAATTAACCACCTGTTTGTGTGGGGGAGACTCTCTCACACACGACGCTGTGGTGATTGTGGTCGATGTGGTTGGGCTGGAGACTCCATGGCGATATGCTGTATAGGTCATGTCTCAGGTATTGGACGATGGGTACTGAAGGGAGCCACGGTGATTGATTCTCCTCTGTTTTTATGGTCTGGGATTGACACCGAGTCATTGAACAGGTGATTGGAGAAGGGCTGCAGTAGGATTGGCTGTGAAGCGGTTGGATTCGGAGTTGAGAGAGAGATAGAGACTTCACCCCCACTTTTAACGGAGCCAGTCAAACGTCTATATTAGAGAGGTCTTCATCCTCCTATCTTGGCTCTCTGTAGACATTAAGTGAATACAAAAAAAGCCAGATCAATTGTAGCAAATGATTCGTGGTGGAGATCTTATCGAATCCTATACCAGTGATTAGGGTTCGCCAATCATCCAGGATTTCAGAGTGATCCCCGAACGCCAAAGCCCAGTCGCGCTTCTGGGATGATAAGGGCTAATCATCCCAGCGTCTGATGGTCGGGTATTACAAATATCATGCGTAGAATTAGGGTTCTCTAAGGGGGCCGTCTTCACTAGCGTTCCGGAAAGGGTGGGGGGGGGGAGGGGGGTCATCTTCACTACCTGCCCAGCAGTGAAACGTGTCCATGACAGGACCGCTTGACAGTGATGTCCGTCATCTGCAAGGACGAGGTACGGCGTAGCAGTGCCTATTGGAAGGCCAAGGTCGTAGGGAACTGACCTCCAGTCGTTATAGACCTTTATAGCAGTGGGCGAGCGTGTGGGTAATGTAGCAATATATATGCACGAGGAAGATGGCATCCAGGTGGTCCGCCAGCTACGGGCCCCCTTGAAGGTATAAGACCACTAGTCTCTCTCTCTCTCCACCCACCCACCACCACCCCCCAAAGTGGTCGTTAGAGTCATTAATTGGCGTTAGTTACAGGCAGGTCAGGCCACAGGAATGACCCCCCCTCCCTCCCCCTCCCCCTCTCTGCTTAGGAGAGGGGATGGAGGGGGGGGGGGGGAGAAGCCCCACATCCGTCCTTCACCGACAGACGCACCAAAAAATATCTTGGTATGTTTGAGAGTCCTTAAGCTCCTATAATTCCCCTTCATTATTTCCTATAGTGTGGTCCCTCTGGAGATACAGGAGTAAGATTGCGTTATATATGCACGCGCGTGGGCCGGCCTGGCGTTGGCGTGGTGGCTAAGGGAGCAGCGTGGATTGCACGCAGGGGGCTGAACTGATGGAAGCCAAGTTGGGTCAAGTCGTCTTGCATGGCAATGCATGAGTGTTGACGTGATTTGCATATTCTCTGTGTAGAGGATTTCCATTCACGAGCAGATACCCTTTTGTGACCCCAAGGCCCTAGAGGGAGTCTTAGGTATATAGAAGGAAGGACATGGCAAGGAAGGAATAGATAAGAGAGGGTAGAAAGAAGGGACTTGAATTCAAGAATTTTAAAAATCATTTTTTTCGACAGACTTCGTGTCATTTACTGTCGGTGGTTTGATCGCCTGTTGTTCATGAACAACAGGCAACAGTAGTAGAATCCTCTCTCTGTTAACAGAGAATCTTAAAAGGATCAAATTATAGAAATAATAACTGGATAAAACTTGCCTAACGATCTAAATCTTGTGGTATTTTATTAATTAGTAATTTTTTTCCCGAAGGAACATAACTTTTATAAACATCTTCTGCAAGAGGGTCTCTTTAAATAAGTTATGGCAAAGGGCTTTGGGCTGAGTATATTATATTACAACGTTAAACATCAATTAACTGTCACTCATTTACATTTAATAGCTGGGTAATGAGAGGGAGTAACTTAGCCTTCGAGTCATATTTTCCCAACCTTCCCAAGCCGACATGGGCTTCTCTCTGCTGTCGATTCGGCTTATTACACTTTACGATTCGCGAATCACCATTCGGAATAGATTAAAACTCATGCACGGGATTAGGGAGTGGGGTGGGGGGAAATAATGGCAATTATCTCTCAATTATCAATATTTAAACGCTCGTTTCGAGTCCCTGTTCAGTTGCTTCAGCTAGACACAACAGTGTCATCTACGCCCCAGCCCCCCTGGCGGCGGCCAGGGAAACTACACAGGATAATGCTATGGTTTGTTTACATCAGCGAGTTGAAGCCCATCGGGGGCTTATCCGATTGGTCCACTGCCTGGACCTCTTGTCCACTCAAGTTGATGAGTGGAAGTTGAAGTGGAAGCAGCGATTCGATACGTTGAAATGTAGATATTTCCCCATTTGGTGATGAGAGAATGGGATATCTTGGCGCAATTGGAATGCATATATAAATTGACTGGGTTCGAGTCTTGGATGTGGTAATCTGCTCACAGTTCACCCACCTGTTCATCATTTCCTCGAGGTTTGTCAATGAACTGAATACCTTCCTTAGGCTATATATATATATATATATATATATATATATATATGTGTGTGTGTGTGCAAAACTCTGAATCCCGCAACACCTCTTCTCGTTTTCTGTACCTGGTAGAGGGCGGAGGGTATCCAAATGAAAAAGAAAACGTGGTGGGGTTGATGCATCAATTCTGAATATGTCAAAAATGTTTATTGCTAATAAGGGGTGGACCCCCGGCGGGGTTGTTGACGTCTGATCGTCCATTCGGAAGCTTTTATGGTGGTAGCTGGCAACCCGTCCCGTCGCTTGGCTGGGGGGGTGGGTTTCCAGCCTCTGTCCAGGAGAGGTAAGGTTCCGTCCCGTCACCTCGGGACATCTTTATTGCCACGCCTCTCTCTCTCTCTCTCTCTCTCTCTCTCTCTCTCTCTCTCTCTTCAAGTCTTTGGGAAAAGCAGACATCTTAACTACCAGTTTATCTTAACTATTCTTTTTTCTTTACTGTTGTATATATTCTACGTGGTATCTTATCTTTCAGAATCTTCCCGTTAGCTCGCCTATCAGGCTCTACTTGCCTATCAGACTTCGCCTGCCCATCATCAGACTTCGCCTGCCCATCATCAGACTTCGCCTGCCCATCATCAGACTTCGCCTGCCCATCATCAGACCTTCCTTGCCTTACCTAACCTTATGTATTTTGTTCAGTTTTACATTTATCAAAATTATTTCTAACCTTTAGCAATATTTATTCTCCTAATTAACCTTATACCGTGTGTCTACCTTATCTTGCATTATACTTTATCCAGTCTTTTACCTTTCCTTATCTTCTGAATCACCTTTTAAACATTGCTCTTATCATTAATTATCTTTACTATCTTTATCTTCCTCTTCGTTATCTCGAGTAGAGAAAGGATTAATCGCCTTTAAACATTGCTCTTATCATTATCTTTACTATCTTTATCTTCCTCTTCGTTATCTCGAGTAAAGAAAGGCTTAATCACCTTTTATCTTTACTATCTTTATCTTCCTCTTCATTTTCTTGAGTAAAGAAAGGCTTAATCACCTTTAAACATTGCTCTTATCATTATCTCTACTATCTTTATCTTCCTCTTCGTTATCTTGAGTAAAGAAAGGCTTAATCACCTTTAAACATTGCTCTTATCATCTTTACTATGTTTACCTTCCTCTTCGTTATCTCGAGTAAAGAAAGGCTTAATCACATTTAAACATTGCTCTTATCATTATCTTTACTATCTTTATCTTCCTCTTCGTTTTCTCGAGTAGAGATAGGCTTAATCACCTTTAATCATTGCTCTTATCTTTACTATCTTTATCTTCCTCTTCGTTATCTCTCTTGATAGACGGGTTGACAGTTGCAGCGTTACCAGCCGCGGGGAGTCCGGACCCGTGGGTGTGCGAAGCGATCGAACCCGGGTCCTTAAGTAGCCAAGCATATGTCACCATATGCTGTTCTAAATGAATGTCTTAGCCAGCAGTGCCTAGCCTTCCTTAATCCTAACTACCCATTGAATGTCTGTAGCAGCCATGGTAATCATGCAAGCAGGTCTTATTTTTATTCCTGTAAAGAACTCTGTTGTGAATTTACTATTATTTACATGCGTTGCATTTATGTAGCTACTCCAGCTGGTTGTGTTATCATTGTGGATCTACTGTCTTCTGTGTCAAAGATCTGAGCCGTTTCTGTGTCCAGAATGGAATGGGGAAAACATACCTGTTTCTCTGTTTAGAATGAAGCAGAGGAAGAAAACTCTGTTTCTCTGTTCAGAATGAACCGGAGGGGGAATCACAACCTGGAACTGACCAACGATTTACTTTAGTCTGAAGTGAGTATGGCAGACATTTTGTTGGACTGGAGACGTGAGTGCGCATGGCTCCTCCCTGTTCCTACGCCTGAGGGAGTTAAGGAAACCTTAGCGTGTCTCAGACGGCTTGTTTTATTGAGTCATTTAACACAATCTCCATACATCACACAGCCAGTGTTTTGTTCCCTGCCCTAATGGGAACTAAGGAGCAATATCCGCGCGTCCTGATTGCCGGGTTAAAGTGAAGCAACCGCCCGTTTCTCACTCCCGTAAATCCTGCCGCCAGGGGCTCGATTACAGGCGGACCTTTGCTTGTGTCAGGTATTACCGAGGAGATTATCATCCAGCGACGTAATCAGTGCTTCGTCTTCCTCCCAGAACTGGAAGCGCTGGATGTCATGGCCGCTCCTCTCCTGCCTGGATGCGAGTGTAGTCTAGTGAGGTTATGGTTCCTAGCCTCAGGGGTAAACCGGGAGCACCAGCAGCAGGCTTCCAGGTGAAGTCAATCTTTTAAGAAGGTCTTGGTAAAGGCTGATGGCGAAACGAAGAGTTGCTGGAATGTGAGTCTTCTTGGAGAGTTGCTGGAACTTGGGTCGGGTCTTCTTGGAGAGTTGCTAGGAAATGGGTCTTCTTGAAGAGTTACTGGGACATGGGTCTTCTTGGAGAGTTGCTGGAACATGGGGTGTTCTTGAAGAGTTGCTGGAACTTGGGTCGGGTCTTCTTGGAGAGTTGCTAGGAAATGGGTCTTCTTGAAGAGTTGCTGGAACATGGGGTCCTGTTGAAGAGTTGCTGGAATGTGAGTCTTCTTGGAGAGTTGCTGGAACATGAGTCTTCTTGAAGAGTTGGTGGAACATATTTCTTCTTCTTGAAGAGTTGCTGAAAGATGGGGTCTTCTTGAAGTATTGCTGAGGACTGATGGCCCTTGCAGAAAGGGTCTTCTGGGGTTGATGGCTTTGTGGGCAAAGACCTTGAGGTCTGATGGCTTTTGAAAGAATACTATTGAAGGGGTTGTCGAAGATTAATGGGATTCTGTGAGGAGTTGCTGATGATGGAATCGTAGTTGGAGTTGCTGAGGATGAAATGGTAGTTGCTGAAGACTAATGGGTCTTTACGAAACCTTCTCAGGAAGAAGGCTTGTAGGTGGGGATTGATGTCATTTCAGGAAGAGTTGCAGAGGGTTAATGAGTTTCCAAGAGGGGTTAATGAGGCCTAAGGCTTCCGAAGAGGAAGGTATTATGAAGTGTCTTGAAGGGATGTTGAAAATTAGAGGCATCGGCAGATCTTCTGGGAGAAGTTTAAAGTCCTGATGGCTCAAAAGGAAGAATTTATGTAGGCTAGAAAATTTGGATTTAAACCAAAACTTTGTATACTGAGTACTGGCTCACCATTGATGAAGCACATATATCAGTGACGGATGTGTATTGATGTCCCCTCGGGATGAGCTATTGACGGTTGATGGTTCACTGGAATGGAATTAGCGAATCTCCAGGTTATTGATGAGAGTTAAAGCTTCAGGAATGATTCTAGAAAAGTGGCTTTTTAGGTTCTTTTGTTGGAGATTAATGACTTCGCTGGAAGCGTCGTCAGGGTCTTAATGACACTGTGATAATTATCTGCGTAGATTAGGTGTATATTTCCAGGACTGACTTTGACGGTCATGGAAGATAGCCTTATAAGTTTATAGCCTTATAAGTTTTCTTAATTCCGTGTTTCGCCATATGACATGTGAAACGTTGAGGTGGGGGGTCTACTTTAAGTTGCAGGGTCAGGGGTTGATGGATATGACAAGATGACCATTGAACTTGATAATTCCCTGGAATGTAGAGATAATTCATTGAGACCTCAGTAGTTATCCAGGTCATCAGCTAGAAAGTCGTGAAAGGCAATGGGCTTTTAATGTGCGGAATGAGGAGTCACTGGAATTATCCGAAGCCACATTTTACTCTCTCAGAAGTCGAGAGGTTAAACGTGATTTGGCTTCCTTAACACATTTCTTTGTCTGTTCGTTTTAGTGGTAAAGGAAGTTGGGGAACTACTTTACCGTGTAAGCTGACCTTTTATTACCCTCTAATAAGTTTACATTATCCTATATGAATCCGGCAATTATGGAGAAGTGTATGCATTTGACGGTACCATTTTCCCACGTAATTAGGAAGCAGTGGGGACATTAAACACACACACACACACACACACACACACAGCACGTAATGAAGTACAAAGATCCGATAGAGAAGGTGCAAAGGAGGGCAACAAAGATGGTGCTAGAATCAAGAAAGCAGAGTTACAGGGACAGGCTGGCGGTTTTGAATTTCCTCATCCTGTAAGAGAGAGGAGTGATGGGTGACTAGAACACAGCCCTTTAAGTTTTTAAACAAAGAGAGTTGATAAAGAAGACGTAAAAGAAGTAATTTTGTAGAGAGTGGTGGATGAGAGAGAGAGAGAGAGAGAGAGAGAGAGAGAGAGAGAGAGAGACTGGCTCTCCTACGAGCCAATTATCATTCCCTCTTACCATGACTGGGCCGAAGAACCTCGCCCTCTACTTACCTCTGATTATATTCAACCTTACGAGTGGCCACATCTAGCATGGCGGGGGCATGGAAACGCGTTCGTATAATTTCCGAACTCCCCCAGCATAACAAGGTCGAACCCTCCGCTAATCCGTATATCATGAACAACCGAACAGGGAAGCCAGGATGGTTCGGATATAATGAGATTTTCCCAACCGGCCCGAACGGTTGGTTGGCGCGCCATGAATATTCGTTGTGGAGTATATGATATTATTTTGATTATGTATTTCTTTTTTTTTATCTTTAGCCTGGAGTTATCTCAATAATAACTACAGCAAATGAGCGTATGTTATCTGGCCCTGCCATCTCCCACACTGTTATCAGCGGTTATCGTGAGAGTAATACTTACGGAATGTTATCTTGGAGGGGGGGGGAAGGGGCATAATTTACATTGATGACGACCAAAATATGTTAATCATTATGGTACCCATTTATCTCTCATCCCCCCCCCCCACGAGGAGGATGAACAGCTGGGTTGACTGTGGGCCGACTGCCGTGCCAAAGACTCGAACCCTGACCATAGCGGGGCAAACGGAAGCGCAATCCAAATAAGATAATTCCTGCTGTTTTAATCCCCGTCCAGGCGACATTTTAACCTTGCCCTTAGCCTTACTATTGAAAGGGCAAATTTTTTAAGTGCCACAAAATGTAATTTTCCTCAATTTTTAAAGTGTTTTTCCAAAAACTGTCCGAGTATTTCCACCGATTTTTTTTCTTTTCAGTTTAAGGATTCGGTTCAGTTAAGCTTCTATTGAAGCCCCAAGGATCCGAATAGATCCACGACCATGACGTAATGATGACGTAATAGGGGGTGGGTGATGACGTAACAGGTGCAGGTAATGGGGAGCAACTGGTGGGGGGGGGGGGCGGTTACTGATTGGCTATGGTGACTATTGTTAACCAGCATATATGGGTCTGGGTTAGAAGGGCTTCACAGTATTACTGTAGATAGTCTATGAAACGGTGTAAAATTATTTTGGGGGGGATCTGATGATACTTTTTGGAATTATTTAATTATCTTGCAGGAAGAAAATTAATTACGTTGATTACTTTATGATTATTTCTTGTTTATAGGCCACGCTTGTTTTAATGGTAGATGGATGAGAAGTTTATATAATATATATATATATATATATATATATATATATATATATATATGTATATATTATTGAGACTAACAGTTGGTCCCCTTTGAAGACAAGGGTATACCTCCTGCTCTTGTCTATGCAACCCAACTCCCTTTCTCTCTCCTCCATCATCATGGTAGATCACGCTCCCTCTTCCTCCTCTACATCCTCCCCTCCATCCTCGTAGATCACGGGCCGCCATCCCTCCTCCACGCCCTGGCATATTCCGGGTTCAGACAGAGGCACCGCCGGCGTCACAGGTTTCCGTGTCTCACTCCTTCCCATTGTAAGCAGACCTCGCCCGCCGCTGATTAAGCCCCAGTCACAGCTGCGCCCTTCAATAACAATTACCACGACGCCTCGTTTGATCCTGTCGGACCCCGGCGTCCCTCGGGCGCCTCCTGATGCGTCCTGGGTCCTCGGCTCGTCTCTGTCGAACCCCGGCGTCCCTTCGGCAGCCTCCTGATGCGTCCTGGCTCCTCGGCTCGTCTCTGTCGAACCCCGGCGTCCCTTCGGCAGCCTCCTGATGCGTCCTGGGTCCTCGGCTCGTCTCTGTCGAACCCCGGCGTCCCTTCGGCAGCCTCCTGATGCGTCTTGGGTCCTCGACTCGACCCTGTCGGACATTGGTCTCTCCCGGCCGTGTCCTGCACTTGTTACGCATCTGTTCCGGATGTCCATTTTCTTTTCCCTGTAATGGCCTCCCTTTTCCCTCCTTGTCTATAGCTGACGGGATAAAGGTTTTTCTGTCTACCTGACTGGTAGAGAGGATGATTGGTCGGTGTAGGCAAAGGGTAAGGGAAGGCTTCCTGACCCCCTGGGCATCAAAGAGGCGGCAAAGGAAGGGACACGACACCTCTGGGACGACTTATCCCCCTCCTCTTTTTCCCTTGCCTCTCATCAGGTCGGTATGCAACTTGTGATCACTGCCTCCCCCATCTTCTTTCGCTGCCCTCTGATGTCAGTTGATTATATACCATCACTCTGTATACATATATAGATTCCCTATATCTTACTACCCTTCTGTCACCCTTATATGTACGACTAGAAGCTGGCGTCGAATAACATGTGTATAATCTTGGGACAGATGGACAGTGACGGGGCCCCCGTCTGAATTAGACATAGCCTTGTACAGTAGTCTCCATTTCCAATTAGGACAGACAGCGTTATCAGCCCTCTCTTTCCGTGAGATCTGAACCCAGGGAGTATCGACTGGCTGCTTCGAAGCTTCATTTCAGAGAGTACCGACTCGCTCCAGTGACGCCACTGATACATCGTGGTATGGGTAGTTACCTTGACCTAAATAGTTAATAAATATTCATAAATTAATGGCTTTTATTAAAAGACTAATTATGAATGATAAATAGCCATTGCTTGATAATTATTCAACTGCTAGAGGTGGAATCGCCATGGGCAGGGTTGGTGGAGTGGTGAGGGAGGAGGGAGGCAAAGCCCTGATTGGGGTAAAGTGAAAGTGTTTTGAGGCTCACAGGCAGGTTTCTAGGCGGGTAGGGTCATGACTTGGGCCAAGATGGAACTCCATTATGATTCTGGGGGATTTTGGAGCCGCCTATCCCTCATCTCCCCCAATTATGGGGTTAATTGCTGACCCCGGTGGTCATAGACCGCGTTAATCTATCAATTTCATTAAAGCGGAAAATACTAAGGTTATCTGGTATTTCCCCTGTGCACGAGGTGTCTTTTATGTTGTCCTTGGGCGACGGATAATGATTTATAAGTCATTTGGAAGAGAATTGCATCCTGATGGATGCCATAAATCAGCATTCACAGTCATTTGATAACGTGATTCAACTTTACGTACATGTCACTTGATAACCAGATCTACTGAATTCGTCTAAATCACTTGAGAAATATCCTTTTATGCCATATTTAACTACGTATTTCATTATTCAGTCATTTCAATAAGAAAATACACCTCATATCAACTACTAGCTAAGAATAAAAGTAAAATTTGATCTTTTTAATGGCGTATACAATGCTAGTTCTTTCTTGCGTCAATAGATGGCATGAGAATGCACTTTGGTGTTTTGGAAAAAATATTATTGGAATCTTGTTAAGAAATCGCGTTTTTCATGGCTTTTCGATATTTTTAAATATGTCATCAACTGTATATATACGTATTTTTAGATAAGAATATATAGTATATCATCAGATATTTATTTCGATTTTCTTTGTAAACAGTGAATTCAATATTCGAATTTTTAAAAGACTTGCTTGAGAAGTTACGGACAAGCGAAATTCTCTGGTAATTTGAGCAGCCTTATCAAAACTTACTCTTATGAATATGACTAAAGTAGTGATTTAAATTGGAATTCTTAAGTTTGGCTAAACTTTTTGTTACGGAGTATCACAATTTATGTGGTAATCTGAATCTACACTCGCTCCCATTTCGTACAGATGACATTGTCAAAATGCTTATTCAAAGAGAAGAACAAATAGTATAATTATTCATGTTTTTGACCAATTTCCATTGTGATATCCATTATTATTTCAGGTATATGTAAATACCAGTGTGTAAATGATAGCAGAGTAATATACATTCATATAGATTCATGTAAACTGAGTTTGATATAGCTCGCTATCTGTCAGCAGGCAAGGGCCACATGCATAGTGAGAGTGTATGTGGTCTTAGAATTATCTTAAACACCTGAAGAACGTGGTAAAATAATTCTTAAACACCTGAAGAACGTGGTAAAATAATTCTTAAACACCTGAAGAACGTGGTAAAATAATTCTTAAACACCTGAAGAACGTGGTAAAATAATTCTTAAACACCTG
>JAYMFT010011039.1:0-16872 GCA_038088735.1 Panulirus argus
AGAGCTGGCTGCTTGTGTGCCTCCACCACTAGTTAGACCATGGAATACTCGGCAAGCTGCTGCGTCACATGATTATTTTGTACCCATCGGCAACTCAAGGGTGTGCTGTTTTGATAACTGCTTCTTTCCCTGCACATCAAAGCTTTGGAACTCTTTACCTTCTCATGTCTTTCCCAGTAACTCTGACCTGGCTCATTTCAAGAGACAGGTTTTTCACTTTCTCAAAAATTTGTAAATACTTTCCGTCTTTTTTCCCCCCTTTCTTAATTCTCTCTATATTTCAATTAGGCACTGACCTTGTTGTGGACTTTTGTCCGTGACTGGAGCTTTCAAAAAAAGAAGAAAAAAAAAATCTGATGTTCATCATTTGAATAACCAATGGTGTTATTACCAGCAAAAGGAAATGGTTGGGCAGGCACAATTAGAGGTAGATAACTTTACTTTGGTCTACTTCATGGCACTAGGTGGACTATCTGAGTTGGAACTTGTAAGATCTTCGTATAGTCTTCACTGTCATATTCATCTTTACTCAGCTTACTGAGAGTGAAAGAAGGTAGAAATAAACCAGATGCTTGCACCTCTTTCAAAGAATATTTTGCTTTGATTTTGCCTGCAGGATCACCCAAGTTATAGCTTTTTTGCCCTTTAGATGAGGTGTTATCTGTGCATCTTCATGCTCACCTCTATTATATTCCTCATCACTTAGCATATTGGGAGTGAAAAAACAGTGGAATAGTGAGCAAAAATAAGGTTGACACTTGCACCTCCTCAAAGAGACATGTCACCATGTTGTTGTCTGCAGATGTAAATAAGTGCTTTTAATATCATCTTTTGAGAGGAATGACATCTGTTATGCTCTTTTCTCATGGAAATTATAGAAAATGTATCTAGAACCCCACACAAAATATCTCCAGATAATGATTTTTAAAATATAAGTGACCCAAGTTAACTTGGCATCATAATGATTTACATAAAGGTTCAGCCCAAGTATGCTCAGGGTAGTAAGGGAAGGGGCTAATATAAATAAAGGTACATTGAGAGTTTCAGTAATTTTAATTCTACAGGACAATTGATTAAGAATTTTTAGCCCAGTCTTATAAGGTTTATAGAGTAACTGAATTGCAGATATTTTACTTTATTGAAGAAAAATGGGTTTGGAAGAATGTTTGATCTTTTTAGAGTTATTTGGTTTAGATTCTGCATTGCATGTTTCGTAAATACAGGTACAACATAAAATGTCTTGAATGCTTGGGATTTGGACATTACAGAATTTATTATTTTTCAAGATTTCCCATTTATTTTAAATGATACATTAACTAACTATGCATCAGGTGAGTCTGTCATAAGCTATCACGTCAGCACCAGATTTTAACATGTGTATATGCACACTTTATCAGTAAATGAAAATGAAACATAAATGCAGTTTATTCTTTTATTTATTTTTTACAACTTTTTTGATTTCTTAAGTTTTCAGAATTTTGATGTGCTTGTACTAGACATACAAAATATATTACTTTACCAGTACTGCACAAAATTGTGAATACCATAATGCTTATATCGGTATGGTAATGTTTTTCATAATGTTCGATCTAAGCTCATGTCCAGTTGATTGTTTTGTATCCAATCTTTCCAGGCTTGTTACTATGGAACATCATGTACGCAAGCAAATTGCCCGTTCACTCATCCTACTATACCCATGGGAGCCAAACTTAAATGGATAGCTCCAAAGACCTCCACAACACAGATTTCAGCTTCAGCTTCCCTGGATAAAATTAAAGAAACTGAAAAACAAGATAAAAGTGTAGTGAAGGAATAACATACTATTATGTGTTTAAAAACCATGAATTATTTTTATTCATATATATTAATATTTAAAACTACTTCTAGCCATCCAAAGTAAATCTGAAGCTGTCCACAATGGTCTTCATGTTACTTTTGAATACAGAGATTTGCAAGATTCCCCCCTCTCCACTCCACCAAAAAAAAAGAAAAAAGAATATTGGTGCAATTGTTATATGTTCCTTTGCTATTTGAAAATTTTCTCAAAACAATGAAGATTTAACTATCTGTCATGTGTTCATAAGAACAGAACCTTTAATCTGATTTATGGTTAAATATGTTGAATTATAGATTATATCTTTGGCTGCACAACTGTGTCATGGTAGTCATCTTATTTGATGCTGATTACATGTGAGTGTACTGTAATTGTATCGAATTCTTTTCATTTTTCACACTCAAGTGCATCTCGCTCCTTTGCGCAGTAGCATCAGGAGTAGAGAACAGTGGCCTCATTTGCACACATCCACTCTCTTACTCTCATTTATAATACTCTGAAATCAGAGCCCACCATCCACAGCTATGCCACAGGCTATTCCCTGATTCACCATGACTGCTTCATATGTCCTGGCTCAACCCATTTACTGCATGTCAACCCTAGTTTACATATCAGTCCATTTCATTCCATCCCATATATGTCTCTCACCCACCTGTATATTTAGGCAGTAATATCCCAAAGTGTCTTTCACTCCATCCTTCCATATCCTGTTTGGTCTTCTCTTCCCCCTTTCTCCCTCCTCTTCTGACATTCTGATCTACTTTATCAGTCTTCACTCCCTCATCCTCTCCTTATGTCCAGACTGTATCACCACAGTGTCATTAGCTCTCTTGATTATACTGTGCTTAATATCACACCTCCCTCTAACATTGTCATTCCCTACATGATCAACTTGCCTCATATTAGATACTGTATTCAGGCATATCATTTTCAGAATGCCTACCCTCTTCATAGTAATGTGACTGTAGATTGTGGCAGAACCAGTTATTTTAAAGCACAGCATGTGCATCCATGTTACTGGTGGAGCCAGCATGCACATTTACATCCTGTAAAAACTAGAATTAATCCTCCAGTATGGATTAGTGCTGGAAATTAATCCAAAGAGGGAAACAATGTTATAGTAGTACTTGATAACAGACTCACATGCATACACTCTTCAACACTAAAATATACAAAGGTGCATATGACAACTCAGGAAGTTAGTGATGAAGGTGAACTCCAGGGTAAATACAGTCTGTGGTTATGTGATCAAAAATTGTACTGAAACTAATCAGTTTAAAGCAGGACACACATAGCCGTTTGATTGGTGGAGCCAGCACGGAAAGATATGTACTGGAAAAACTTGAATTAATGGCTTTAAGGGAAACAGTGGTATAGAATTACATAATGATACATTCACGCTCATACACACTTGAATATCAATATGTACATTACATAGTTGCATGTGACACCTTAGGAAGATATTGATGAAGGTGAATTTAAACACTGTCCACATGAAATTTAAAAACCAAATTAGAGCAGAAAACTATTTTCCATCACTGAGTCAAGAGTCTAGACTGGGTTAAATGCCATATTTAAAGTTTGTGTGTAATGTTTTTTTCTGTGTAGTAACTGTGGGTTTAAGGGATGACTATATTACTGTTACCTAAAACTAGGTATCACTTATGACATTTACTTCCAGACCACAAAATATCATCATAAAGGCCATAAACAAACTGCATGCCTTCATAACACTTACTGGTACTAGCTTTGGCTGAGAAAACATTTTTAGTATCCTCTACAGACAGTTTATCCACTCCACACAGAATTATGTTTCACCTACCTGGTCATCCACCATATCAAAACCAAACTGCAAACCACACAAAGCAAGGCTCCTAGATTACTTACTGATTGTCAAGAAACTGCAAACACTCAATACCTGCACATGAAACAAAAATACTTACAGTACAAACTCACTTCATTGTGCCTAGCACCTAGTTCATTGCTACAGCACTAGACTCCTGCCACCCAAATTATACCATAACCAATGACCATCCCCAAGTAGAAACAAAGAAACTTACCTCTGTTTCACACTGTAACAGCCTATACTCACAGATCCCCCATCCTCAGCAAACATGACACTGACAGAACAAATACATACAGCAATGACATAGTAGGCACTAAACAGCCACCCTCTTAACCATCTTGAATTATACAAATCGATAAACACCCAACAAAACTGCACTCCCCAGGCCTGTACAAATGACACTTCAGTGATATGAACATCACTCATCTTTAGTGTTGCAAATATTAGGTGAGTTTATCACAGGACCCATCATGCCCATGATGTAACTTCCATTCCATCCTTAATTTTCCTAGATTTACCTTACATAGACAGATTCACATCACCACACTTAGCAGCACCATAGAAGGGGTTCCTGGATTATATGATTTGATTGAAATATATATATATATATTTTTTTTTTCATACATATTCGCCTTTTCCCGCGTTAGCGAGGTAGCATTAAGAACAGAGGACTGAGCCTTTGAGGGAAAATCCTCACTTGGCCCCTTCTCTGTTCCTTTATTGGAAAAGAATATATATGTTAGATGTCGGTAAAATTGATCATTTGGGGGAATCATTAGAATTATGCTGAACTTATAGTGTAAAGAGAAGATTCTACATGAACCTTTCCTGCATACATAGCAGAGACCAGTTGGATCCAGACAGATTTAGAATTATTTTCTTGTATTATGTCATGAAGACACATTCAGGATTGTAAAGAATATGTTGAAATAGAAAAATCTCATATCATATTTTCACAATTCTTTATGACCATGTTATGTAGAGTTCTTTCACCGTGCTGTGTTATGTTTCCCTAGTGAATTTTGATCATGAGAAATTTTGATTTAATTTATTTAATACATTTATACTTTTGGGTTATATATTTCATGTTTGTGATATCTTATTTTCACTCCATTAATGTTGTAAATGCTTTCATTACACCATCATACTCCAAAGGAGCTGCAGAAAGTAATATCTTGGTTACATATTACGTATTACAAAAGTAACACAAATTTAATAAGAAATGTAATTAGCTTTGTTTTACCTTTGAGATAGTACATAACATCAAAAGTTACTCATTATGATACCTCTGTTGCTTCTTGCATAGGATTCTGTGATGTAAAGATACAGTGAATAACTGTCCTTTCATGAATAAATGTATCAGATATTGATATGCATAGATGTTACTATGTATAGTATGTAAATATGTCTTCTTGTAGAAAGCCACATATCTTTCTATCCTGAAATTATCTTTATATGCAGATAGTATGATATATTTAAATTTGTTTCTGTCATGAAATTCTTCACATATTTAAATGACATGATAGTTTTGATTTCAAATGCAATTATTATCTCATAACTTGAGGCTTCATTGTTTAATGTATATATACTGCATGATTTGTGTAGGACCACAAGAGTTGCTAGGTAACATTGTCCCATAATCAGAAGATAGACTTGTGTTATGAGGACATGCCTGTTTATCACAAAATTAAGTGGATTCTATGTACCTTATCCAACCCATGGATTTGGAACCAGATTTGTTGATGATAAGCTGTTTAAATAACATTGGTATTGTTATTTATTGTAACCATCATTTGAAAAGGTAAACTTATAATATACTCTTCTTTTGTGATGATTAGTGTACAGTGGAAACATCACTTGCATTGTGTAATCTTTCCTGTTTAATGAATGACTGATTACACATCATTTTCATACTTTAGAGAAAAGAAAGCTAATGGTGTGCTTTCAGTTCATTTGCCATTATCATAATACATTTCACAACAGAAGACCATTCTGAAGGGAAAAGTAAGTTTTACCAATAAGAGAAGTTAATGGATACTATTTTTGTAACAAATTACACATACAGATAAATCCTGCCCACATACAATATTTGTGTCGAGCAACTAGTTCTTATGTTAGAGTAGTGTGCTTTATGCAGTATCACTTGAAACTTTTTTTTGTTACTGTATATCTTTTCATGTTCATTCAAAATAAGCAACATTGCATGCAAAATTTTCCCAAAATTTCCTCCCCTTGCTTTATCCATTTCACCAGTGAAACACTTCTCAACTTCTCCATCACTATCAAAGATCTAATTCATACAGTTGAATAGTATTAAAAGGAAAGAGAAGCAGAAATATTCATGAGACTATTTGAATCTTAAATTTTATTTAACCATAGCAAACTATAAGACTCATGCTTGATGAGGTCACATGGATAGGAAATAAATTGACAAGGGAGAGGTTGAGTTAATCTTTCATCAGATGGTAAAAGAAATATGACTAAAACTCCAATTGAAGATGTTATGAAAGTTAGAACTATTTAAATTTGTGTATCCAGGCATTTTTTAAGTTTCAGTGCAGCTCTGAATTACTTTGATGACTTAAGTATGTAGATATCTCTTTTTAGAATATGAGTTTTAAAGGTTTTCAGCACATGATTTGATGCTTCAAACAGTCAGCAGTGTGTATTATATGGGGTGGGAGAGTATTATTTAGAATATATTTTAAGAGACTTGCTGCACAGTGCAACAATAAGACAATGATGTCTTTTCTCATGTTTGCCAGTTCATGTTGCTGGGGCACATTATGTGACATAATGATTTAAGTGATCACCTGGTAAAAAAATGTACAACTCCAGATACTGGTAGTTTCATTTACCTCGTGATGACAACACAAGCCTTGAATGCAGAATATTTTAAGTTGCAGTGTTGAATTAACTCTCTCTCTCTCTCTCTCTCTCTCTCTCACTGTGTGGCATGGTTGCCTGTTGATGGTAGGCACTGGTTTCATTGCATTATACAAAGTAAAATTAGAGAGTGCATGTTTGCAAATTAGGCTATTGTTTGTTTCTGACACAAAGTTGCTAAAGCAGAAGAGGCAGTTGGGTAGCACTGCAAACAAAGGAATGGTGGCCTCATTTGTAATCATCCACTTTCTGGTTATCATGTATATGTACTGGAGCCAGATGAATGCAGGGATCTTGGAATTAGGGGAGAGTATATTCAACGGTGGGGATGAGGGGTCTCGGGAGGTAAATAAACCACTATTTGCAGATGACACCTCTGGTGGCAGATTCCAAGAAGAAATTCTAGAAGTAAATGATGGAATTTGGGAGTGCGTGAAACGAGTGGGGAATAAATGTAACAAAAGTGATGAGGTACTGCCAGAAGATGAGATGATGATCTGGGTTTAAGCTTGAATGGGAGGACCCAGAGGAAATGGAGTACTCCAGGTACCTAGGAGTGGACATGGCAGCAAAAGGAATTATAGAGACTGAAGTTTGTCATAGGGTTGGAGAGGTCCTGGACACATCAAGGAGTGTGAAAGAAGTGTGTCCATTAGGGTAAAGATAGTTATGGGTGAAGATAGTCCCAACAGTATTGTGTGTGAATGTGAGCCCTGAGTCTTGAACACAAAATAAAGGAAGAGAGAGTACATGCTAGAAATGAAATGCCTGAGGACAATATCTGATGTGAGGCATGTTGACTATGCATGGAATAATGGTCTTAGAGAGGTCTGGTCATAAGTGCTGTCTGACTGAGAGAGCCAAACATTGTGGTGAAATGTCTTGGGTATTTGGAAATGAATGAAGGAAGAGCAGACTTAGACGACTGATATGTCGGAAATGGAGGGAGAAAGAGGAGTATCTATCTCCCTGTGAGTACCTATGATAATTTTTGCCTTGAGGCTGGGCTAACTTGTAGCTCTCCCCACTTACCTTTCTTATTGGATGACTGCTTGTCATCCTATGCTTATCATGTCTTGATTGTCGTGAAATGCTATTTTTCTAAGTTTTGTCAATTCAAAATTCAGCCAGTATTATCATCAACCTTGAGTCTCATCTTTTGAATATTTCTGTAGTCACACCGTGTATATTTCTTAATTCTCCAGGTAATATATTGAATAAGCATTCCAGCTTCCTAAATTGTTATCAGTATATTTTCATCTGATGTCTTTTAGTATGTTTTCAGGTAATACATTTCTATATCATATGTGATGCTAAAATAGTTTATGTTCTATGGGAGTGGTTATTCAAGCAAAGTGACTCGAGGATGTAGGTTGGATTCTTGTCTTTCTGGGGTTAAAGGAATGATTGAAGACTTCTGTGGAGATGCAGACATTCTGTTCTGTGTAATGTAATGCTGCATGTATGTTGTTACTACTATGGTGTTATGGTGTAATGCTGTGATTGTGAAGTCATTCATGTTGTTGCTGGAGGTTTTGTAGGAAGAGACTGAAGAGGGTTGCAAAAGAACTGCTCCTTGGGGAACTCCATCGTAGAGTTTAAGGATTTTAGACATGAAGACATTGTGAATGACTCCGTCATGGTAGCTGCCATGGAGCTGGCCAGCCACTTATTGTTGTGGAGTGTGATGTTAAGTATCTTTTGTGTGAGGATGTGTTAGAGAACAGTGTCATATGCTGTGTTGATGACTATGGCCAATAGTACTGAGTGGAATGGTGGTTTTAGTTGGTTGAAACTATCTAGAATATATGTAGTTGTGGTAAACCTTATCTTTCTTCCCTGCTTAAGGATCTCCATCTATAAGGCTTCCAGAATGCTAAGAGAACTGTCCATATCCAACAGGCAGAACTACATGTCAGGAGTGCAGTGATGCTGTGTGTATGCCTTTCTAGGGTGAGTGTAAGACAACAGAAAGGGAGAGAGAAGGGAAAGGAAGTACCAGAGTTTAATAAGTTTCTTAAAGAAACAGAAATTCCTGTTAAGAAATAAGTTTTAAGTGTCTTTACTATGGAAGTTATATGTTGGACATAAGTGGTCTGGTGATGTGTTGAACCGGTGTTTAGTATACAGAAATGTAATTCATGCATGCCTGGGGAGTGTATCTTCAGATGAGTGTATTTATGGTGGAGTGGAGATTAAGGCTGGAGGGGGGACAATGTTTAATGTTTGTCAATTCATTACAGCACTATGTTGATGTAAATTTTGGACTCAGAATGTAAAAGAATGAGTGGTAGATGTGCTGGAAATGAAATGTTTGACAACAGTATGGGGTGTGGATTGAGTTGATTGTTTTAGAGTTGACAGTGTACGAGTGAGTTGTGATGGTGGGTGCACTCTCATTCAGGGAACTGATCAAGGTATGCTGAAGTGTTTCGGGCATTTGGAGAGTATAATGAGGGAAGACCTCACTAAAAGGATCTGGGCATTGCAAGTTAAGGGGAGGGGAGGCCAGACAGAATATGGAGTGATGATGTAATGATAGGTTTTTGTGTGTTGTGACCAGGGTTTGGGGAGTATGTGTGAGATAAGAGTCAATTGATTCAATATGGTTCATGAGGGCTTATGTTCTATTAAGGAGCTGAAACAGGCCGCATGATGTGGTCCGGGGAACACCATAGACTAGCGTAGTTTGTAGGGCTTGTTTTGGTGCATGTTCCTTCCAGCTAGAGTGAATGTGAGCAAATGAGGCTGTTGTTCAGTTTCTGGTGCTACCCTGTTAAGGTAAGAAACAGCAAACAAATATGAATAAAAGATGTGTTCTGTCAATGTTTTTTCCTTTAGGGAAGGGATCAGTAAGTATATTTTTTGTTGAATTGTTAAGAAGGGGTAAGCTTTTTTATTTCTAGCTGGGGTTGGTTGTTGCATGTGAAGTGGTTTGGGTGGGAAGGGTCTAGTGCTCTTGCAGATAACTTGAGTGCCAGACATATTATGGTGAGATTGTATTGCAGGTAATTTTGCTCAGTTTTGCAAATGTTTCATATTAGTGGGTGTTAGGTAGCCAGTGGTTATTCAGTTTACTCTGTGTTATTTGCGGCTTTATTCTTTTATTTTGACAGGGTGGATGTCCAGGGAGGTGAGTCATGATTTACTTATAGATTCTTTCACTTATTAGAAACAGTGTCGGTAAAAGTTCAGTGGGTGTTTGTTTGGACTTCATGTTGATGTCAGTGGTATGGGGAGTGAATGTGATGTAAGGGTCAACCTAGTATAGTTGGAATTTTCTTAAGTATGAGTCGTTGACCATTCAGGGTTATGAGGAAGCAGTTGGTAGGTAGCCAGTGACCAGGGAGGTATATTGTCAGAAAAACCCACCTGGGTATCAGGAGGGATAGTGACAGCTGCATACTGAGCCAGCACTCTAACAGTTGTCAAGTTGCACTCCTCTGACCCAGGTAGCTGTCTTTTCCTTCTACCTTACCTACACATAGGCTGCTCACATTCTGTCCAGAAACATACAGTGTTTCCAAGTCACACATAACACTTGACAACACTTAACTCTTACTGCTCATTCTTCTTAATTCTAGATTTTCCTGTGGTGAGTGCTATCTGCTAGCCCTACCTTTTGGCAAAATGGTAGGAGCAATAGATAAAAGTAGTAGGTAGGAACATTTAGGTAGGAGTATCAGGTAGAAGCATTAGATAGAAGTAATAAGTAGGAACATTAGGTAAAAGTAGTCAATAGGAACATTAGGTAGGAGCCTCTGCCAACAATGTGCTAGACTTGCCCTATGCCAGTGGCCTGTTAAGTGTGAGGCACTATAGGCTAAGAAGTGGCACAGGAGTTCACTATATATGGAGACTTCATTTTTATTGCCATGGCCACCCCACTTGAGGGAGTTCCAGAAGAGAACGCATCAGAGATATAGATAGATAGGTTGGATTCATGTCAGCCAGGGATTAAGTGGGTGATCGTGGAATTCTGAAGTAATACAGACAGTATATCATGAGTAAACCATTGTTCTATTTGAGTAATATGTTGTATGCTTGTTGTTTGAAGTGACTCAAGGTGTTATAAACTGTAAGGTCATCTACATATGTGAGGATTTTCACATTGTGCTCTGAAAGAAGTCTTGAGGATGAATTACTCCCAGGGGAACTTGATGGTAGAGTTGGAGAATTTTGGAAGAGAGGCCTTTTTGATTGTTTCAAGCTTGACATGTCAGGAATGGGTATTGAATGCTTTGTTGATTGATACAGGTTGTGATTGGTTTAAGCCAACCAGGATGTGTTGTATAAGGTTTGTGTGCAGGGTGGAGATGGTTGAGATTGGAATATTTTGGCTGACTCTGTTGTAAGGAGAAGAATGTAAAAGTTTGGTTACTACTGATAGCATTGTTATGGAACAAGAGAAAGAAAGGGAGCTGGCTAGAGTGGAAGGTTTCATAATGGATACTATGTTGGCAAATTTCCAGATGTAGAGGATTTCATTGTGTAAGCTTGAATTTTTGAGGATGTCTGTAAGCAGATGGATTGCATTTGGACCAGTGTTTTATGTGGAAGCTTTATATTTTGCCCATTTTTTTTTTTTAATTTTATTTAGGAGGAAAGTGTGCATGTGCAGATTTGTCAGGACTGATTTTGTACTTTTTTTCATGAACGTTTTGTTTGATGAATATGTTTGTTTACTTGGGAGAAGGGATAGCATTGGTTTAAGTTAGAATCACAAGAAGGGGTTGTTCATCCTTTCAGACATTATTTGGGAGAAGGGATGCCATTGGTTTGGGTTAGAATTACAGAAAGAGGTTTTTATCCTCCCATGCGATGGGATTTGAATTTAAATTTCAGCATAACAATCCTGGCCAAGATTGATTACTGCATTCAGCGTGCAGGTTTAAGTCTACAGAGTAACTCACAACCTGTGATATGTTTGAGTAGACAAGGGAGGCAGACAGTGGTAGTAGATAATTTGCAGATATGGGATCACAAATATCGGACAACTACCCGCTAGCTATGATAACAGGAGCATTTTAGATTATGGTCAGTTTCTGATTAGATAGGGCAGCAAATGTACCGGTGACTTCATACAGCCATGGCTGACAATTTAAAGGTATCAAATGTCACCTTAACTTTGTTATATAATGGTGTATTTGCCTCATTTTAGCTCAGTCTTTCAAACAGTAACAGATTTCCTGTGACATCATGAAATTAACAAAGCACTGTATCCATACTGTTTGCATCAGTAACACTATAAATCCCTTGGAGTTTCAAAGAGCTTACAGGATTTCATATCCTTATGGAATGATGGATTTTATATAGTGGATAATTGCTAACAGCACTAAAAAATTTCTCAGTGGAAACTAAGGACATAAGCAGAGTTTGCTTGGATAAATTATAAAACTACCAGTTTGTCTACATATGTATGCATGAGTGTGCTAATATACAAGGAAAAAGAGTATTATGTAATGGTGAAAGTGAAGTACTCTAAATGATACGGAAGAGATTCTTGCACCAAAATCAAAGGACATGATTTATGAGAAGGAAGCTGAGAACATACTGTTATCGAGAGTTACTCTTTCAGGAATAGATGTTTTGCAGACCTAGTCCTTATTTATTATTTTTTATTACTATATATATATATTTTTTTTTTGGGGGGGGGAGCAGGGGACTAAAGCACTTGTCTCATATTTCAATGTGGATAATTTACATCTTTATAAGTAAAATACTAAACTTTTTTCTTCAGATTTAGTTTCAATAAAGTATTTTTGAAATTGTTGACATACTCTTGTCAATGAAAAATTTTCTATTAAAACCTTGTCCTGTGTTTTCACTTTACATTTTCCATAGATCAGCCATTAGGACTATTATTCTAAAACCCTTTTCTTCAGGTTTATCCTAGGACAAAACTAAGCTCAACTTGTTTTAATTGATAGACCTCACTGTTCTTCAGCACCACATTGTTTCCTTCAACCTTATCACTCAAACTTGTTATTAGATTAAAAGTTTTTACTTGGCCCTTGGGATCCTTTAACTTTATGTTAGCCTGTAGTTAAGGGCTTCCCATGTCAATCCAAAACTCTTCTCAACCAAAGCCTTAGTTCATGTGGGATTCCCAACATGATGGCAACACTGGTGTTTATAACTTTGCTTGAAAGACCTGGTTGCCTTTTGCAAACTTATTACCTATGTCACTGCACAACTCTTCTTGTTCACAGTCATAATTCATAATTGCCTGCAGTAATAATTCACACTTCAGATAACGTGAATGACCTCAATGCCTTGTGTTCTTACAATGTCATTGCAGAGAGAGGCACAGAAAAACAGTTAAGACAAGTGCTACATTCACATACAACGGCATGAGGCTATTGGGACAGTAACTACTGGTAGACTTCATTTCTCTGCTACATAAGGAAGAAGGCATTGTCAAGTTTCTGTTTTTGTGCTTACAGGAGGGAGGAAATATTGTGTAGGTCAACATTGTTTTATTACAAGACGGAGAAAGTGTTGCCTAGGGATCCTGGTTGTGCTGTATGAGGAAGTAGGTATTATTGAGGTCCTGTGGTAGTGACGGAAGAGGAAGGAAGCGTGTCCAAAGTGTCTTGGTTGTGCTGGAAGAGGGAGGCGTTGTTGAGGTCCCATAGATATGTTGCAGGAAACACAGTTAGAAAAACATAACGCAAATGCTACATTCATGTACAAAGGCATGAAGATACTGGGACAGTAACTTCTAGTAGACCAGAAGGAGGAAAGGCGAGGCAAGAGTTCCATGATGTTGTTGAAGGATAGGTGGGTGGTTGCTTGATTTCATGCCTCTGCTTAATAGGGAAGAGAACATTGCCAAGATTCTGTGTTTATGCTTTGGTCCCACCTGGTTTGGAACAGTATCGACAAATTGTAATTATTAGTCATCATTGCGACACATTTGTCAAATCGCAACAAACAGCATCATCTGGAAAAGTTCAGCCAACGAGAGTATACACACAAGTTCACTGGGCTCACACATGGTTCATACTGTATTTGTTACGGTGACACTCATTTGCACCTTTTGAGCACTATTCAATAATGCACCTTAATCATAGTCAAATATTATTATATAAATGAATATGTTTACAGCCTAGCTGTGAAGAAGAAACATCAAGTTCATCATCAACTCCTGCCACCCCACAACCTTCAGCTGTAAGTTCTGAGCCGGACTTGGGATGGAGTAAACGTTTAAGCGCATGGGCCAGAAATATCTCAGTAGAGCCTGTGTTATTCTTCCACAACCTTTGTTCCCAGGTGGTATGGGTGGCCTCACAAGACCTCATGCAGGACAATGCATGTTTGGTGAGTAAACTTGGGACTTCAGTACAATGCCCAGCTTTCTTTGTTCATGCTTCTAACACCAGTCTTGTTACATAGATTCGTCTTATAAGCATTTTCTATTCTCTTATGGAAACTTTCCAACAGTTCTTAATCTAACCAGCCAAAGTCAGGTGTGTGTGTGTGTGTATGCCCCTTTGGATGAGGTTCTGGTTACAGGTCCACAATCATTAATTTCACCATTTGTTCTATTGATGCCACTATGTCCTCAACCATGGCCTTACTCAGGCCTTCTGATGATGGCCATATTAATCTCTTTCATTCGGTTTATATAGTTTTATATAATCTACTAAGATTAATGTTTTTACTAACGGGTTAAAGCTTTTATTTGAAGGTGGACTGAAAAGGTCGTCGGGTGAAGCTGAAGTTTTAAAGGTAAAATTATCTGTTTATATCCTCTGCAGGTGAACTTTGGCCTGAGTGAGAAGGTGTGTGGTGACCTGGGCCATCATGATACATCACAGGCCACAGTCCTGACCCTTGTCTCTGACTACCTCATGTACCGCTCCATCTTCGAGACCTCCATCAAAGTCAGATCCCTGCCACTTTATTAATGAAATAATGTTTGTATAGCAGCAGGTATTGTGCTATAAGTGCACAAGGTCAAAAGGTCTAGAAGAGTCACAATGAATATAGATGCTGTTTCGTAAGGATAGACCATCATTTGTTGGAAAGTGAAAGATTGAAGCTGGGTAATGCGTTGTGCTGGGTTGTTGCAATTGTGGTGGAGCCATACTGCAGGCTCATGGATGTGCTAAAAGGAACTGCAGATGCTTACTGCCAGAGCTCACAACACATAGAGAGGGCAACTGGTGAGCATGGAAACAAGTGGAAGGAGAAAGTGTTGCAATGGAGACCCTCTAGCTGAGAACATGTGGGAGAAGAGAGTGAAAGAATACGATGTTAAAGATAACAGGTAGTGGTGGAAGTGTTGCTGGAACAGGACAGCCACAGGATACTATGGTAAATGACAAATCTTGTGGATTATCAGTTCAGTTCCTGATCAAAATTCAAAGCTTAGAAAACTGTTGATGTAATCAAAGGGTAATTATCTTTTTTCACAAACAGTACGACAACTTTGTAGGGTCCAGAAAAGGGAACATGAAGATGGATAGGCAGACATTCCTGCAGTATTATATGACAGGGTGTTAACCCAGGTTAGATACATAATGGAAGAGTTTGCCAATGAGAGATTGAAGTTAGGTTCAGAAATTAATGCAGAAAATATAGGGCGGTAGTTTTAGTAGACTTTTTTGGAATTCAGTCAGCTTTGGTAATAAGACTCTAAAAGTCATAGCCCGACAAGAAATGTGCACGATTTTGATACTTTAATGAATGTGCATTATTATTTGAATACCTTTGAATGTAGGTTAAGAAAATTCTGATATACTGTCCAACAGCACGTATTATGGTTCTGATATACTGTCCAACAGCATGTATTAAGGTTCTGATATACTATCCAACAGCATGTTTTAGGGTATTAACAGAAACTGGCCGACTGGAATATTCTCGCATATGAAAGATGTCCATGTTAAAAAAGATTCATTAATCTAATATACTGCCAGTGGTTTAGGAGATATGATACCGAAACATGCCACTGCAGTACTATAAATCTGATTAAATCTGCAGATGGTGTGGGTGCTGGTGCTGGGTTCATGGAGTGATCGTTGGGGAAGACGAGTACCCCTCATCGTCTCCCTAAGTGGCCTTCTTGGGGAAGCTGCCATATACCTCATCAATGCCGTCACTCCCTCATGGCGGCTGGAGATGAATCTCATTGCCTCCCTGCTATATGCTCTCAGTGGTGGCACTCATGCTCTGCTCATGCTGTGCTTTGCTCACCTGGCAGACAACTCCAAACCACGTTAGTATGTTTTACATTTCAGGATTGCAACAGTGTTGTTAGCCACAGTGCTGAATAATGAAGTAACAGGATTGCTAGCCACATATGCTGAATAAGAAGGCCACTTGAGATAACAAGACATAACATGCCAGGTAAAAGGACAGTTCGTATGGGGTTCTTGGATGCAACCTATTACCTGGGCTCCCCTGTGGGTACGGCTGTGGTAGGTCCGCTGTTGGACGCAGGCGGCTACATTGCTGCCTTCACACTCGTCATTGCTGCCTATGCTTTCTGCATCATCTATGTTATAACAAGGATTAGTCAGCCAGTGGATGAAGAGTGTGAGGTAGGGTTAAACTTGTTTCCTAGTAAATTATTATAATGGAACTCAGTTAGCTTTTGCTAATAGAGACTGAGACATGTACATTTGTCATAGGATCCAGTAAAGTAATATGATATCACATGAATCAAGATGACCCTACACAATCATCATCGTGAGTTGTAAACTGAGTCAAAATTCCAAGCTGTCATTGTTGAGAAATTATGGCCCCTCCTTGAGAGTCCGCATCAATAAACAACCACAGAAGACCATTCTTCCAAACTTTAAAGTGCCCATATAACCACCCACCTATAATGATAATAATAATGATAATTATTGTTATATTAATAATAATAATAATAATAGTTTTTGCTAATAGAGACTGAGACACGTACATTTGTCATAGGATCCAGTAAAGAAATGTGATATCACATGAATCAAGATGACCCTACACAACCATCATCGTGAGTTGTAAACTGAGTCAAAATTCCAAGCAGTCATTGTTGAGAAATTATGGCCCCTCCTTGAGAGTCCGCATCAATAAGACCATTCTTCCAAACTTTAAAGGGCCCATATAACTACCCACCTATGATAATAATAATAATGATAATTATTGTTATATTAATAATAACAATAATGATGATAATAATAATAATAATAATGATAATAATAATAATAATAATACAGGTTACCAATCAAAAATCTGGTAATCGTTATTCTGGTTCCATCAGTTTTCTGGCATGAATCTCAGTGTGGTCTGTACCTGCATGGTGAGCACAGTTTAA
>JAYMFT010011050.1:0-16871 GCA_038088735.1 Panulirus argus
CAATATATATATATATATATATATATATATATATATATATATATATATATATTTTATGTGATCCTGAGAAACCTCCATGTTTCTGACTAATTTCAGTTTTTTTTAATTCTTTCACTGTTTTCCCTTTCCCTCTCCATTCCCTCGCTTCTTTCCTTTTCATTCATCGTCCAGTCTGAACAGTGAAAAAAGAAAAAATAATGAAAGTATTCGGCGGATGGAACTCACATTTAGTTTATGTGGCTCACTAACTCCCTCCGTAAGCAAGTGTAATGATCCGAGATGGGAGTAAACGTATTTTGCACGTCAAACCCACACACACACACACATCCAAGCTGAAAAAATCTCCAGCCAGAGCGGCCGTAGCAGTACCAAAAGCTCCTCTCTGAAAAGTCTTGCTTATCAACTCTTTGCAGACGTAGAGAAAAAAATGTCTCTCGATTTTTGAGTGCAAATATCCTGAAAGGGATCCCGATATCGGAGTTTTTATAGTAGGAGTTTTCTCCCACTGGACGGAGTTCTGTGGCTAAAGTTAATCACAAGCTGAATAGGGTCAGGCAAGAGGCTTTCAAACGAAAACAGTACAGTTCATTTCATAACCCGCTAGAGAGATTTAAGAACACGAGCTGTAGATATGAACTTTCATCTGAGATAAGCTTATAGATGGGCATGTTTGGGAGAAGGTATTATAGTTGTCCCACGGTGTTATTTGGATGTTAGGCATGGGCTGTATAAATGAGGATGTGCGGAGGAGTGTGGATGTGTTTGAAATGAAGTGTTTGAGGACTGTATGTGGGATGAGGTGGTTTGATCGACTGTGTAATAATAGGGTAAGAGAGAGGTGTTGTGATAAAAATAATGGTTGAGAAAGCTGAAAAGGGTGGGCTGCAGTGGTTTGGAAATATGGAGACAGTGAGGAGAGGTTGACAAAGAGGATGTGTGTCAACACATGGAAGGCTGGAGTGAAAAAAGATTGTGAAGGATGGGAGCCTGAACATGCAGGAGGGTGAAAGGCGTGCACGGGATATAGTGAATTGGAACGATTGTGGTATGCAGGGGTCAACATGCTGTCAATAGACTGAGCCAGGGCATGTGAAGCAGCCGGGAGAAACCATGGAAAGGTCTATGGGGCCTGGTTGTGTATAGGTAGCTGTGGTTTGGGTGCATTATGCTTAACAGCTGGAGGATGAATGCAAACATAACGCAGCCTTACTTCGTCCAATATCGGCGCTGCCTTGCTGACACCGAGGCGCTCAAGTATGGAAAGAAAAGATATGCTTATGATGCTATCAACGATTGGAATATTCAGAAAATATAAAAAAACGTAAGTCTGGATGAATATCTAAGACTAGCAGAGAATTAATTCGAGTATAATATCCGTCCTACATCCCTTGCCTGTTAGATGAGCAATATCCCCGAGAATACTCGTTGTCCTAAGTTTGAACAGATATTTCTCCTCATTTACATTAAGTACTGATATGTTTATAGATCAACGTCATCCCTCCTTCGCCACTGATCCAAGGAGGGGAGGAGGGTGAATATGCATATAAATGCATTTTGAATGGCATAATTCCGGCGCTGGGAGTTGCAAACGACCGCCAGGTACGGAATATCCCTCAGTCCTGTGACGTCGATACGGCCCTCTGAAATGTTGAGAGATGAATTCTCTTTAATGTGGGTCCCTTAAGATCGCTCTCTCTCTCTCTCTCTCTCTCTCTCTCTCTCTCTCTCTCTCTCTCTCTCTCTTTACAAGCTTTAGTACAGCACACTTACCTTGGTGAATTCCTGCTCTTTAACGTGATAGTAGGCAGACCAGGTGATAGACAGCTCCGAGACACCAAATGCGTTCACGGGGTAGTAGATAAAAAGGGACTCGGATTTCACACGAAATTGGCGAGAGAGAGAGGGAAAGTAACGTTGGTTCAGATGAGGTCTAAAGAGGATCAGAGAGACGCCTCGAAACGGGATCCGCCCAGTGCGTGCAGACGGCGAAGGCGAAGAGATAGTGAAGTGACGTATCTTGTTTCAAATGGGTTAGGGGACACCTTGTGTGCAAGCTTGGAACCCTTTGAGTTCCACAACTTAGTGGTCTTGGAGTCCTTACTGTTTTAAGACTTCAGACTTAGTCCAGCCTGTGCTAGAACTGTAGGAGATTAGGAACAAATAAATGAGGAAGAGATGAATATGAAGCATGCAAGTGAGGAACGTGAGTTAGGAGGAGGGTTTTTTTTTAACAGAGCAGAGAGGAAGGTGTAGATGAATGAGGAAGAGATACTTTAGGAGAAACAGTACCAGGAACAGGTGTTTTAAGAGGAAGTTAGATGCCTAAGGAACAGATGGCAGACTCACAAATGAGGGAGGAACAGATGAATGATGAGGTGTGAGAGATGCAGGTGTATGTTAGGGAGCTCATGAGTAATGAGGAACATTTAGATAAGCAATAGGGAGCTTATGAGTAACAAGTAACATTTAAATAAGCAATAGGTGAATAAGAAGCAAATGAGTAGCGAACAGGTGAATAAGGAATGAATGTGCGTTGGAACAGGTGTGTGTGAGGAGAGGAATGAGTGATGGTCGGGCAACTGGAGGCTCAGCTGTAGTGAGCAATGAGGAAGTAATTAGCGAGATCCAATGACAGTGGATTTACGTTTTGCCAGGCTGCCCTAATGAACAGATTTGCCTGGATGATCTGGCGTAATTTACGTACGTGCTCTGGTAAACTGGTTTAACGAACGAATCGGTAAACGGACGAGTGACCTTGAGCAAACTAGTTGGACGAACTTCGGTGCTCTAGGATACGTGATTAAACTGGCTTTGGGCAACTTATCCTCTTCAGCAAACTGTTTTATCTGCTGTAAACGAGATCTGACGTAAGAATCCCATCGGTAAACTGGTTTGACGAAGAGACACCTTTCTAGAGAGGAGAGAACTAAACGAGAAGTTTGATTCAGGGTGAGGAAATAAAAATATCGAAACAGTATCAAGAAAAGTTACAGCAGGAAACCGGATTAAGAAAAGATAAAGAAATAGACAAAGCACAACACGGGAAACAAGGTTAAGAAAATATAATCCAGGGAATATGTAACCCAGAGAAAATATAATTCAGGGAATATGTAATCCAGAGACAATATGATCCAGGAAAAATGTAATCCAGAGAAAATATGATTCAGGGAAGATGTAATCCAGAGAAAATATAATTCAGGGAAAATGTAATCCAGAGACAATATAATTCAGGGAAAATGTAACCAGAGAAAATATAATTCAGGGAAAAGGATTAGGAAAACGAGAATAATGAAGTGTGGCAATGAAGATAAAGGATTACGGAAAATATTTCTGAAAGGAGAAAGCAAATAGTTTTCGCTGTGTGTGCTCGACAAACAGAGGAGAGTGGAAAGGTGTGGTGTGTGTTTGAGTGTGTGTCGAAGAATGTGGTGCTGAGTATAATGTGAAGGTGTGGTGCGTGTGGGAAAATGTGGCGTGAGGGAGAGGGGGGTGTGGTGTGACGGAGGGCATAACGTGAGGAGAGCATACCGTGTGAGAGAAACTTGTATGTTGAGAGGATTGTGTGGTGTGAGGGAGAGAGTGTGTAGTGTGAGTGAAGGCGGAGAATTATAGTTAAAGAAAGTCACTGTCTCTGCTTACACAGTGAGGATATGAGAGAGAGAGAGAGTAAGAGAGCAAAACGCTCAGATGGTAAGCCAGAGAGATTTTGCTTTGCAACGGCATTTAATAATCACACCAGCAAACCACTGGATGTAAAAAAAGGGCGGGGAAGAGGAGATGTTTTGATACCACAAGCAAGGCTGCGTTGGTTAGAGAGAGAGACAGACAGACAGACAGACAGACAGACAGAGAGACAGACAGACAGACAGACAGACAGACAGGCAGACAGATATCAAAAACTCAAAGAAGCTAACATCACCTTGAAATGGTACAATAGATGATTTAGGGCACACGTAAACAGCCTGATAACCTATAAGTATAAAGCTCATTCCGATGGTTTTAATACTACTTCTCTTTACGGGCAGAAATAGAAAAGAATATGGTACATGCAATGATTAGAATGCGTAATAATAGCAGGTAATCTAGCCTGGAATCATCGTCCACTACACCCCAGAAACAGGAGGAAGCCTTCTCTTTGCGAGAGTAACTCACTGGAAGGTTCGATCTATTACACGCTGAGTACCATCGTAACCTCTGTCTACAAGATTCGGTAATTGTTAAAGATTAGATTGCCTTAAATGTAATAATAGAAAAGTTGGGTGGATGAACACCTTTTTAAAACACAATGAGCTCATTTGGCTAAGAGCGGGCGATTTCGGTCCTAATGAGTGAGGGGATTAGCACTAGAGGACACGCCCGGAGCATTTTCACCACCATGTACAGTTTAATTTCTCGAGGCTTTTAAACGCTGGGGGTTTCCCTTACGGCTCCAGTTTTAGTCTTAAACATTGACTGCTAAAAAGCATAACAATATCCCAGCCGTCAAGGTCACAAAAATTGTTCATCATAACATTGGTCAATAAACGTAAGTTCCTCTTGAAATCGGAGAGGCTATCATTTGGATATATTGATAAGGCAGAAAATGGCTTAGATTTTTGGCACAGAGTGCTTGGCAGGAGCGACTTCTCCACAGGGTTAGTCTAACACAAGCAGGAGGGAAATAAGTGTTTAACATATGCTATAAGCGTCAAGCCTTTTTCCTCTTGGACTACTTCGGGCGCGCTAACAGTAGATCATCAACTGAACAAAAGGTAATGACGACACATGCGTTACCTATACGACATTCTCGTTTGCAGAATCCAACTCACTCTGTTAAGAGGAGGTAGGTACATGGACAATACCACAGGATTCAGACTAGCTACTCGTTGTAACATTGTATCGTTCTATATAAACTTTACTAAGTTATTACTTTATAAACAGACGCCCGGCCGTGACAGGACTCAAGTTAGGCTCGAGTGCTCACCTTGATCAAGTGAACCCGTTTTGTCAGTCAAGTTGAATAATCCTCGATGTCTTTTTACAGCTGACCGGACCGTAAAGATTACAGTGTGTGTTACGGTGTAGGGAAGGGTGAACAGGTGGTAAAAACACCAGTGTGAATCCTTTATAGGATACGATCCTCTATACCCCTCTGCCCACATCCGTCCTTCCCTCCTATTCACTAACAGAATCCACACCAAAGATTGAATAGAAATACTTTATTGCACCGGTTCTTATGTTCTGGTAAGAGCCAATTTCCCCGTTCTTAACAGATGCGTTCCGTTGTCGGCAAATGACGAAAATAAAATGCCCCCCCACGGCCATGGAATGGGTCGTAAGAGCAACGCTTTACGGGGAGAGCCATAACGAAACAGGAATATGATGGTTTGTTAAAAGTTTCGAGTAACTGTTGTAAGGATGGTGGAAGTTAGATGGGAAAGCGTGAGATGTGTGTTCAAGATACCGTGGCGCTTGGGTCAGCAAGTCATGCAGATCTAGGCTGAGAGAGAGATGGAGGAGGAGGAGGAGGAAGGAAGAGGAGGAGGCGGTAGCAGCAAGGGCTTGGATGCACGTGAGGAGGAAGAGGAGGAGGAGGAATACACACACACACGCACACCTGTGTGAGATTGATGTACCCAGAAACTGGAGTATTAGCGTGAGACAGAGTGAGTAATAACACAGACTAGGGGTGTCTTGTGTGAGAGTTATGCTCGGGTGTGCAGAGACTGCAGTCCCGGTCAGAAGGAGAGAGGCACGGAATTACCTTTTGCCGCATGAATGGCGAATTTACCGTGCACTCCCGCCCGTCCTGTTGGCTGTGTCGCAAAAGAGGATACAGATTGCACCAACAGCTCAGGGGGACTGGGCCTCATTGGTTGAGTGTTCTGTACAAGGTAATTACATGTCACGAGGATTAGGCTACACTAAATGAATTATGCAGCAAATTAAAAGGTAAATGAACTGTTTACGAAGTTTAAATTGCAGTGATTGGAATACAAAAGTGTTGTTTGTTGCATGAAGTGAGAAATATAATGTAGGACACTGACTGAGGAATATTTTGAAAAATGAATGAGTGTATAGTATACAGAAATAAAGAACATAGTGGTAGTGCTTTTCAGGGGCACACGAACTGGCATGTATAGTGAGAGTTAGTGACGAACACTCAGATTTGGAAGTATAGTGAAGGTGGGACGTAAACTAGGGAGATTGTATGGTGCACATGTTAAGGGTTGTAGTGAGGATGTGACGGGGACAGACAGAAGGTAACGAGAATAGTGACAAACGTCCACCTGATGAGTATTGTGAGGGACAGACCGAATTTTGATTACGGTAAGTAAATGCGTGACTGTGAACAGAAAATAGGCGTCTGTAACAGACACACAGACGTATCGTCAGGCACAACAGACTCAGGAGAATGATTATGGTGTCTGTAAAAGACGCTCCTGATCAGGTGAGTGATGTGTGCAGCAAAAGACTGAGTGAAGTGAAATTGTAAGACACACGAGATAAGTGTGAGTGGAAGACGCGGGGAAAAAAAATATGAGGTGTCTGATGAGAGTGTGAGTGAGAGACGACCCAAATAAGCCGTGTGGCGAGTGTGACTTTAGTGGGAGGGTAAGCTGAGGTACGCTGGGGACACAGGTCTTTGAAGGCCTCATCACACGGCCCCATGAGGGGAAGACTCGTGGAGATTTGAGAGAAAACAAACGCGAAAGCCTCAGCAAGCCGCTGGTGGAAAACAGAAACAAGAATGAGAATAACGATGTAAAATACTTTCGTTTGTTAAATATTTTTTTTCTCAAAAAAGTGGACGTGTTATGATTTTATCTAGAGATAGAGGCGTATGTTAATAACCCGAAACGAGAATGAGAAAGTAGTAAGCAATTATAGTTAATTCCACAACACGTTATTTAAATATAACATCTTTCGTTTGTACTGATGAGATTGCTGGAAAGCTTTTAACGTCGAAAATGCCATCGATATGTATACACAGTACATGAGAACATTACATGCTTTGATGCATAGACATTACCGAGATGTCCATGAGTTGGTTTGCAGCATCCTCGGGGCCAAAGTGTGGACGGCCTGTCTCCCCTTCAGGCCCACAGTGAGAAGGGCTGGGCCCAGGAGATCTGGACAGCAGCTGCAGAGAGACTGGTCTTGTTCCACCGGTGGTCCGGTGGTAACGCCGTCCGCCTGCTGTCCTCGGTAGCCTGGGTTCGACTCTCGGGCGTGTAGTGGTAAATTTATTTACGTTGATTTTACATGTGAACATTACGTAGTCCATATAAGAGAAAATAAAAAACAGGTGAACCGTGAGTTCCTTTTGTGACTGCATCTGTGATCGTGAGCTGTGAGGCTTCATTCTCTCCCTCCCTCTCCTCCATCAGAATGGAAAACGCTCTCTAAAATATGCCGAGTGGACAGAGGGGTGCCCCAGGGGACGGTGGGAGGCGGGAGAGAGTAAACTAGAAAAATACGACGGAGGAAAATACACAGAATCGAGTTCTCTTTGGGGAAAGAAAAAAAGAGAGACGAAGATCAGTACGTAGATAAAGCTTTGCCAAAAAGAAAAAGGGAAAATCTGGAAATCTTAAAGAATACGATACTTGACTGCAGGTAAAAGATGGAATGAATTTATTCAAGTAAAAGAAAATGATAATGGCATAAAGAAAGGTGTCGAGGTCAATAGACTATCGGACATGTTGGATATTGGCGACTGAAGGAAGATTGTCTTCCTTGTCTTCCTTCATGGATCAGCTCTGTATTGATGAAGGCAGTTTCCCTACCTAATTACATAATTCCTTTGTGGATGAAGACGGACGTTCACCCACAACCATCATCTCTGTATGGATGAGAGTGGATTTCCACCCACATGGGTCATCAAGTCTCATCAACAATAGTTCTATTAGGAGAGGATTGACCCTCGGTAGGGAGGTTGAAGGTAGCCACCGAACAGGAGATGTTGCCGGTACTACCCACCTGGGCTGCGCAGTGAGCCGTCACTTTAGTGGCTGTCAAGTTGCACTCTTTTGGTCCGGGCAGCTATATTGTATTTCTGCCTTACCCTTACGTAGGCTTCTTGCTCTTTCCGCAAACATTGTCTCTCCATCTCGCACATAATACGTGATAACACACAACTCGCATGATTCGTAATTAATTACTAGGTGTTTCCTGCTTTGTGCATCGCAGAATTCCTCAGTCATTTTTTTCGACCCCAAATAGACTCGAAGCCAAAAACCTGCACCCTCCCCAACCAGCTGTTCTTGGCATAACATACGACACCCGTGACATTCACTCCCTACACCTCAAACATCAGTGCATTTCCAAAGAATAAGCTAAATGCCCTCAGAACCCGATTGGTACCCGATTTGGACAAGGTAAAGAATCCTCCATTAACAGTTCATCCGCTCCACCCTAAACCAAGCCTCACCTGCCTGTTCTTCAACCATGTCCAAATATCACAAAGCTGCAATCCACACAGAACAGAGCACATGGAAGTCCCATCGGCTGCCTAACGACCATGAACAGCCAACGCCTACGAAGTAAAACAAAAATGTTCCCAATACATGTATATGCTCTGCATTCAGTTACTCACAGTAGCACCTGGCCTCTTCCCACCCAGACATAAGTGACACATTCACCCAAATGAGAAATATACCCTCTGCTTCACACTTCAACAACCTATAGTAGCTTAACTGTGTGCAAAGCATAATCTTTTGTTCACATTCCACCATACAGTTCCCTATAGCAGAAAGGCAATCAGGCTTTCGTAATTTGCTGGCAAGGCTGCGAAATGACATCAATTTCCGTCATAACACCTTGACACATCCTCTGTTGTTGTTTTTAAGCTACCAACATTTAAAGATACATCCGACTCGGACATGAGAAAGCCTTAAGTGATGTTTTAGTAAATTCCTCCATTGCCCTGAGGCACTGAAGCCCGACAAAGGCGCCAGTGTTGTCATATGGAGTTCACAGGATTATCATGCACAGATTAGCCAATGTTGCCGGAGAGTGATTCTAGGATTATTGGCACATGTATTAGAGATGCAGCCAATTATTGCTCCCAAATTAATGTACTTGCATTAGCAGCAGTTGTTGCCAATTGGAGGAGCAGAGGTTATTGCATATGCAGTTCTCGAACGCTTTGCCAGCTGGTGTTAAAATATAATGCATTATTAACATGTGATGTTTCTATTTTCGTTGCTCTTAGTACGGCTTGTACTTATATCAGCATTTTCCGAAATGATTCTTATATTGACTGGGTTATACTACTAGGGTTTGAGGAGAGGCAGAGGGTGTTTTGTATGCTAGGGGTTTGCTGTTTGAGGACAAGAGATGCTTTTTGGAAAGTGGTATTGATATATAGATTTAATGGAAAGGTACAAAACGCAGCGAGTGATTTTTGCCTTGAGTGCAAGTAGTAAGGGAGGAGGGTGAGCATTTACCAGTGAAGGTGGATCTATATGTGTGTGCAATGTCACCATGGCTCTTTGATCGGGCGTTGGGCCCATAGTCAACCCAGCTGTTCATTCTTCCCTTGGAATTGCTTCATAGATGGATATATGGTTTAGGCTGATGTGAGTGTATGTGTGTGTGTGTGTGTGCACACAATAGTATAGACATGGTAAACACACACACACACACACACACACACACACACACACGTACGTGCACGGTACATAAAAAAAGGGACACCATCACTTGATGAACTTCCCCGTCCGCGGAGACAGAGAGAAGCAGACGGCTTCCGCTCTCGGGAGACGCTAATTCTTTTGCTGACGTACTGCAAAAAACGAGTCCCGGCCATCCATCATCGTCCTGCGTCAGGCCTGACGAACAGTTGAGTCTGACCGGCGAAAGTTACCCTCGCCCTTCGCCCTACTCTCCCTCTTAATTCAGCTCCCTTCCCCACAGTACCACCAGCAAAACATGCGAGAGATTTGGACTAGTGTGGTCTCTGTAGTATGGCCCTGTTCAGACTCTCTGACGGTGGCTCCTGTGGTCTTTTCTCGGTTGGGGGTCTTCCTCCTCCTCCTCCTCCTCCTCCTCCTCCCCCACTGACAGTCTACGTGACTGGGCTGTGTTGGGGTGTCCGTCTGGCGTAGCTAGTTTGTGAACAGGCCCAAGTGCGCCTCTAAGCAGCCCACTTAGTGGTGAAGCCAATTCCCATAATTCCTAATTGGTTGGTTTGGTGGTGATAGAGGAAGGGATAGACAGTGAGGGAGATAGTGTTAGAAATAGAAGATAGAGAGAGAGATGGTGTATGTCTGACCGTAGTTTGTGGATGGGTTGTTAGATTGTGTGTGTGTGTGTGTGTGTGTGTGTATACGTTTAGGGAAGGGAAATGGCTGTGGTAAAACCTGTTCATTTTATATCTCGTTAGCTGACCAGAGCCTCTCTCTCTGTACTCTTGCATCTGTCACATTTTCTTCTTAATCTCTGTTTGCATTTACTGGTAGCAATTATATCTACTCATTACGAGTGTATTAGAGTTGTCAAGCTTTCGAACACTTGCTTGTCCCTGGAACTCATTGGTATCAGGTATCACTAACAGAGGGGGCTCTTAGACAGTTGATTTTACGACCTATTCACTAGTTCTTTTTTCCAATCTCTTTAGTCTCCAGTCTCCTGGAAATCGTTAAGACGAAGTACGAGGTATCGCTGACAGCTGATTTTACCACCCTTTCACTTATACTCTTTTCCAGTCTGCTATTCCGCCAGTCTTGAAGCCGACACTGTTACTGAGCACCAGTGTTGGCTCCTGAGTCGAGTCAGACAATTATCTCAAGCGGCCACCGCTGTCTTGTCCAACTTATCTTATCTCGGCACAGTTCACGCACGAATTTCCCCCTTATCAGCAAGAACCCTAAAGCCAGAGTTTTTGGAGGGTCCTGGAATTCTGGAACTCAGGAGGGAGAATCTTCTTTTTTCTTTTAACTTAATAAGTCTGTAGGTTTCCAGCGGTTGTGTGTTATAGTTCTCTTTACGGTCTTGCTTGGTAAGGTATTTTCGCTGATGGAAATAGATAACTTCTTAATTCAGTTGGATGGTAGGCAACCAGCAGTCGTTTTCGGATGGTAACCTCTTTGAGAAAACTCGTATGTATAATGTAATCCTACTAGATTTAATAGTTATAGAAATCGTCTGCTGAGTTCTGTACTCTTTATACCAGAACCACTTCAAAAAACACCCTTAAACCTGGATCAAGTCTTCGTCTTGTCTTTTGAGTCTTCAGGCAGTCCTTGGACACACATTAATCAGGAACACTTACACTACACGACCGAACTCTCCATCAGCAGTACATGTTGTGCCCGTCGGTTCCCCTTCTTCGTCAGCAGCTTCGAACTCTTCTTTTCCCAGTGAAAGAGAAGTAGAAGTACCAACCCTTAGTATAGTAGCCTCGCCGCCCTGTCATTGTCCCCAGACGTGGACAGTCGTGGGGTTAATTCGAGCCGAGTTACGAGTTGTCGGGAGTGGCTGGGGCTGTCACAGCTGTGGTGTCGGGGTGGCTAGATCTGTCACGGCTGTGGTGTTTTACCACAACCGACGGTTTGCAGCCATATATATTCACAGACACACACACACACAATCACAGATTAAAGAATGCTCCAACGCTGTCTTTTGAGGCTTCTGCTGTGTCCTGAATGTTGCATCTTCTTGCTGGAAAAGCAGTCACAGTCGACACGGGACGACTGATTATGGAATCAACTTTGGGTGTGTTAGTTTTCAGGTCGACAAACGAATCTTTCACAATAGCTAATGGCGGTTACTTGCTGGAGTTGAAAAGGCGACAACATTGATAGAATGGACTATGCGTATTTTCTATGTCCTGCGTATTATATAGTTCTTTATTAAGGGTGATGGAGTGATATGAACAGTAGGCTGTTTATATTTCACATCTTCGTGGTCTAGTTATGAGATTTACGAAGGTGGCGATGAGACAGGAACAGTGAAAGATGCTCTACGTATTCCGCCTCACTAGACGAGTCTGTGGTGGTCAGTGTGTGTGTGTGTGTATGGAAGGTTCTCTCGACCCGCCAAATCCCCGAAGGTCCCCCGCCTACATCACCGTGTCTTATCGCTCTGTACAAGACTGGCTAACAAAGGTCTTGGCAGAATTCTATTATGTTCGTATTTCTTTTTTTTTTTCGTCTACGACTTTTATCGTAATGGCGATGTTGTTCTTCCAAAAGAAAGCAGCATAAATATATTTTTTTCTTCTCTGAATTCTGACGAGCGTTAAGGTTTCAGTATCTTTCATGCCTGATGGTGTCACTCATGTCTTTGGTACGAAGACCTGCTCTCGGCCCACGAGTAGGAGCTCATGACGAAATTGATTCGTCGTGTGAGGAGAGAGAGATCTCTCATCTAATCATTCGTTGTTCAGGGAAGGACGAACAGCGCCTCCCTTAGATTTTAGGCAGCGCAGGTTCGGGATTGCTCAGGGGATAATTTTGATAAGCTTTTCAGTGTTCATTCTTAAAATCACGAGTCGTGAATGTGGCGTTCGTAGACAGCAAGTAGGGCACTAGATATGAAACTCTGCATGAACGCGGTTCATCTGTTCAATGAGTTGATCCTCGTTCAAATTGTTTCAAAAAGGGTAAAAGGAGAAGCAATAGGAATGGGAATAGCAGACGAAGGTCAGAAAGAGCCAGAGCTTGCCTACCTACTGGTGTCCTGTAACTTGGACAGTAAACATTTTGAAACGAAATCCGCGTATATAGAACGTCTGGTTGATGGAGGGAAAGGGACGTGGGATGCACGCAGTGTCGGGCTAAATGTGAGTGGACATAAATCCCATGATGGACACGAGACGAACGACACTGAGCTCGCGTTAGGCTGGCCCCAGTAGTTGGGGACTGGGCGGCAGTGACTTGGTGGTGGCTGACTTCACGTGTGTTACGGGGACGATAAGAATCAAGGGAACTGAGTCGAGCGCCGAGGGAGGTTTGCGGCGTAAGAGAAGTGGCTAGAGGCGGGCTAGGGTGGTTGTTGTTGTGGTGGACCACATGGCGATCAGGGTATTTCACGAGTCGATGGGAGAGTTAACCAAGTGTGCCAGGGAAGGTTAAATGATTGCCAGGGTGTTGGGAAGGCCAGAGTTTACTACACAAGGACCAGTGCTTTAAGCAAGGCTCAGAGCTGATGAGGAAAAGAAGAAAGACGGTCAGTATGCTAAGTGGGGCCTGAAGATAGCAAGGGCGATGGGGTCCCTAAGAGATGATGAAGGCAAAAGACAATCGGTGTGTTAAATAGGCCTGAAGATGTCTGGCTACGGTTACTCGAAAGATAGATAGTGTGTCTGATAAAGAAGGTAGACGATAACCAGTAACTTAGGGAGGCCAAAGGATAGCCTGGATGTTACGAGAATTAGAGGATGGTTAGCGTTTTTTCCCGGGAGTGGGAGGTCGGCTGACTGTTGGGTGTTGGAAAAGGTTAGACGACAACTCTGAAGTGAGGAAAGCAAGTTGACCACAGTATGAAAAAGGATCCCAAGATAGTAGCCAGAATGTTAGAATAGGTCAGAGGACGTTCAAAATGTTGAGAGGAGGTCAGGACAGAAAAAAAAGAGAAGAAAACAGCCAAGTATTTGAAGGGAAGGGCGTAAGAGAGGAAGTGTTGAGGGACAGAGAAGTCTTCAGATTACAAGACTCGACAAATCTGTCGTCGAAAACGACACCGCTAAACTTCGGTGAAGGACAACAGGTCGTGTATCGGCAGAACCGACATCACAGGTACTGACTTAACGACGAACTCCCTTTGTGTTACTCGAAGTGTCTCCTTCGCCCTTAAATAAGCACGTATATTTTCCAGTCAGGCTCCACGTAATTCCCAAGAAATAAAAAAATCTGCTGCCACGCTTGACATCATAACAAGGGACTCTTAACGCCCACACAGATGTCGCCGTGTTGATTCTCCGTCTGCTGTTTAAAAACATCTTCAGGACAAAGACTAGACTTGTCTGCGTAAGCCTAAAACCTTGTGTGTGTCTGTGTAGGAGAGAGAGAGACAGAGAGACTGGGAGGTACGTCTCCTTTTTATCAATCGGCCACACGCTCCCGTTTCCTAAGTTTTAGCTGCCTCTTTTGTGTTAGGAACTTTGAAAAATGTTTCTCTCTGTCAATAAAAAAAATTTTCTCGGCTTCCAAAACTCCAGATATTTTGAGGCACAATAGAATGAATATTTTGGCTCACTTCCTCAACCCTCATCTGCATATCGTCTCGCTTTCATTAAACAGTTTCCTCCCGCGGTCGTGAACCAAGTTCTGCATTTTTTCCTGAATATTCATTCAGTAGCGCGGCGTCATCTACATATAGTAGCATTTCTCGCTTCCAAACTTTTCCGTTTCTCTCTCTCTCTCTCTCTCTCTCTCTCTCTCTCTCTCTCTCTCTTTACCTCTCCAGTTCTACCTCGACTTGACCAGGCGTACGAACTTACTCAGTTTACATTCGGGAAAAGTTTTGCTTGTTTGAGAGACAACTCCCGCCCGATGGGTAGCCGCCAGCGCTGGTCAGGACCGAGAAACCTCCCTTGTCCTGAAATTTACGTTTACTGAATGTTCTGAAGGATCATCCTAGGAATTCCCATTTGTTCCTTTTTTTTTTGTGAGTTCGTAATGAAAATATCTGAAATACGTCAGAATTCATTCTAAAGGAACGTGCTCTATAAGGACGCTAAGTGAAAACGACCGACGTCATCGTCTGCTTAATTGAGGACGGGCCTTCGTAAAACAGGAACCCCTACCGGGCAGGTTCGAGGCTTGAACGTGCAGGAGGGTGTAAGGAGTGCAAGGGATAGAGCGAAATAGAGCGATATGGTATACAGGGGACGACATGCTGTTGGTGAGCTGAAATAAGGCATATGAAACGTTGTTGGAAAGGCTATTGTGTGTCACATCATTTCTTGTGTGCCTTAGTTATTCCAGATTTACGTACCGTAAGTTACAATAAACAGTGATACTCAGACGTCTCGCATGTCTTCCGCCCCTCTTGGATGGCGTCCACACTTTCCCTAGATTATTAACACTCCTACCAAAGTCGTCTGTTTAGCCCAGACAGCCAGCCACTCGGTGGGGCCTGGCCTTAAAAACTCTCCATTGTAATTATTGCAGCCGGAGATGAAGCTGGTCGTTAGAGGCAGCTGACTGAGGGAAGAGACCACTGTAACAGCAGTATAATACGGTGCAGCTGTTCTGTGGAGACGAGAATATTGCAGGAGGTCTGACTTGTGTTTTCAGAAGGGCAGAGTGATGTGTGTGTGTGTGTGTGTGTGTGTACCATCACGTTTGAGTTTTTTGTGTGTATATGTTGTATGCCCTCATACGTGGAATCATACGTACTAGTTTGTTCTTGCCAGTGTTTAGAGACGAGAGGTGTAGAGGTAGCTGTACCTTGTAGGTAACAATGAGATAGAGAGACAGACAGACCACACTTACGGCCAGAAATACTGAAGCCAACCTTAAAAACCCAAGGAGCAAGGCACACACACACACACACACAGAGGAATCTTAACACTACACACTTGCACTAAGCCACGGTAGTCTCTGGGGCTTCCACTATCAGGGAAGCAACACAAGGCCTAGAACTCCAGCAGCCACGCACAACCCATCACTATGCCCAAACATAAACACCCAGCCCTAGGCAGCTGGCACGCGTTATCTCTCTTCCTGCACCTTGTTCTTCCTGACCTTAAAACGAACCCCGCATTCAGAAGGGATGACGCCGGTGGTCCATAACTACGACAAAAAGAGGGCATTATAGCAGCGTGTGATAGTAGTGCCAAGTGCATGACACTTGCATTACCCCTCGCTCTCTCTCTCTCTCTCTCTCTCCACCAGCGAAGTAAATCCCCTTGGGAGGGATAGTGTGTGTGTGTGTGTGTGTGTGTGTGTCAGTGTCCTTATCTCTTGGTGTCTGGAATCCTGCTTATCTCACAGCCTTCTGAGACCCCCGCCGCTGCTTCGGTCCTCGATGTTAATACGGTGGTTGTCAGTATACAGACGGTGACTCCTTGTCTCTCTCTCTCTCTCTGATGTCGTGAGCTATCTTTCTCCCACCTCTCTACGCGTTGTAAACAGTAGGGAAAAAGCAATGCTATCCGTATTTACATTACTCAGATTGTCGGCCGCTCCGGAAGCCGCAGCGTGGAGTACCCACGCGCGCATTGTGAGGAGGGGGCGGTATCAGAATTTGCATATTGAGGCTGTGCACGATAACGTCCAATAATCTTAATGGAATGTAACCAGCTTAGAGAGGGGACTACCCCCCACGATGAACCTGCCGAATCTCTTTGGCTCGAAGCGTAACCAGGCCATGCGTGCCTCCCAATATCACATGCATCGCTAGATCCGTCCCAGCTACAACGAAGCACAGATTATAGATCGGGTAGTTTAATCATGTGACGCATTTCGGCATTACGTAACGCTGCGTGAAGCACCGCTCCTTTAAGCGCCAGAAGCAGGACAACTAGCGCCACTTAACGCTGTCACGCCACCGTCACCAAAATACGATCTACTGTACCGTCTCTGCAGTGGGCACCATTACGGACCGTGCCACCGCTACATGTAGCCCACTACACTACATATCAACATGTACCACTTCACAACATGCCATCATCATGATACTCACGATGCCATCAGTAGGGCACGGACCATGTGCCATTACGCCATGCGCCAATAATTCACGGACTGCTACGTCGCACGCCTACCCACCATGCACCACTGGTTCAGGCAATACTCCGCCACGCAACATTATCTCATGCATCAAAACACACACACACACACACACACACACACACACACACACACACACACACACCATTACCTCCCTGCATCAATGGGTCATGCACCATTACGTTACGCCTCAGTGTGCCATGCAACACT
>JAYMFT010011061.1:0-70287 GCA_038088735.1 Panulirus argus
GTATGCCCAGTCCTTACACTTCATGTGTCGTGTATATATATATATATATATATATATATATATATATGTTTTGGGGTGCATTTATCTAGACATGAACACACTAATACATACATAAATGTACTCGTATACCTTAACATTTACTAATTCATACATAGATACATGCCTCACGTGTGGTTGTACGCACATACATACACACAGATGAATATACATGCGTACGTTGGTGTATACAAACATACATGAGGGCAAGAGACGTCAGGGGCTTCGCGTAGCCAAGGGCCAAGGTGGGCGGGCGGGCGGCCCACAATGCTCCGGCCCAGCTTTTGTATGCTCGCATTGCTCGCCTCCATAACTTGGTGAAGACATTAGCCCCGGGAGGTGCAGGTTGGTCCAGCTGACCAGCGCTCTGGGGCGAGGGGGGAGAGGGAGTCAAGGCTACGGAGATGGCAGCGACGGTGGGTGGGTGGGCGTCTGGTTTATGAGGTACAAATGAGACATAAGGTGAGGCACCGGAACCGGAGATAAGAATGAGACGTTACAACAGAAGGGAAGGATGACCTCACCTCACACTCGGATCAGGTTATCCTTCACTCGAGCCTCATCTTGGGGGCCTGTGTCGTACTGCCGTGTGGGGTGCTGGCGGTCCTGGCCAGGTATACCCTAGGTCAGGGTAGGATTCTGGGGGTTCAGGCTAGGAGGGTCCTTGGGTCAGAGTAGGATGCTGGCCAGGGATCCGTGAGACGCTTTGGTCCGGGTTCATCAGATGCGTCCTCACACTGGCCCGCCTGGTAGCCGGACCACCGGCGACACCCAGGGTGATGGGCGAGGGCACGGAGAAGGTAGTGTGAGGGCGTGAGTGTTCACGGTGAGTATGCACAGTGACGAGTAACTCAGGGTTGTCATTAGTACTTGTAAAGTGTACAGAGCTGCTGTTTACTCATGCCTTTAATATTCACTTGACGTGTGAAATTGTTGGTTGCTAGCGTTATGGGGTGACTGAAGCCTTGGTCAGGGTCTCTGGGAAGGGGTTGGGGTCCCTGGGATGTGGCTAGGGAGGCCCTGGGCATTAGGTAAGAGGCAAGGGCAGTGGTTATGGTCGCTAGGCATTGGCTGTGGGCTCTGGACAGTGACCAGTGATCGTTGGCGTTACATGAGGAACCTGGACGGTAAACCCACACTGGTCTCCCTGGCTGCCTGAGCTCCGGCCTGGCACCAGGTGGACCTGCTGACCTGCGGAAAGACCTGGTTCGAACGTATCCCCTGTCCCTCCCAAGACCTGGTTCCGATGTACCCCCTAGTCTGCCCCAGGACGGTTCATCTGGTGACTGAAACATCCTTGTGTGTCCTTGTGCTGCTCCCGTATCGTGGATGGGGCCGCTATGTGACCTCTTCTCTGGACATCTGTCTCCACATCAGCAGGATTACCGTCGACCTCCTCCCACTCAGCAATATGTTCATTGGAACCGATGACTCGTTCATCGCCATTTCTCCAGCGTGTGACACCCTCGACCTCCTCAGTGCAAGTCGCAACTTCAGGACGCGTGGCAAAGCGGCCAGCGCGCGATTCTCGCTCTGGATGACACACTCGCCGACCTACTGGCATGGCGCTGACCCTTCTTCAGTAAGCAGGTTCACCGACGCAGGTGACGTTGTCAGAACTCGTTGTTTTTCATGTCTTGTCGAACCCGGTCGGTACATTGGTCAGGTCACACCACACGCCGCTGTTGGTGACGCCTTAAACGTAACTGGTGACCCGATGTCAGTCCTTCCTCTAACCCTCTCGACACATCTAAGGAGCATTCTAATGGCCGCTCCGCCTGACACTTATGAGTTTCCTACAGTTTGGCAGGGAAGAGTTGACGTCATGACGGGCTGGAGGCCACCCCCACCCCTGCCTGGGGCGAAGAGAGGGAGGAAAGGGGGGGGGAGGTTCTGGCTTCCTTACTACCTTGGATGTGAGGGGGGATTGAAGTGGTGACGTCCCTATACATATGGTAATGATGACCCCCATCCTAGTTGTGATGATCCCCATCCATAGTAGTGATGATACCCACCCATTGTAGTGATGATTCCCACTTGCAGTAATGACCTCAACTCATGGTAGTGATGACTACCTGTGTTAGTGATAACCACACCAGTGTTAGTGATGATACTCACTTATAGTAGTGATGACCTCACACCCATGGAAGGACCCCTACCCTCAGTAGTTAGGACCCCCAACTCATGGAAGTGACGACCCCGCTCATGGTAGTTTTAACCCCCCCCCCCCACATCCATAGTAGTGAGGAGACCTCCCCCCCTACCCATGGTTGTGACAACCCTATCTCATAGCAGTGAAGACTCCCACCCATGGTGGCGACCCCCCCCCCCTTCCTACGCCCACAAGGTGGAGAAAGGTCGTCTGCCAGCACCCACTTGGCCCGGCCAAATAAAGTGCAAGTGCTTGTATACCATTTGTAGTGATTTAAACTGTACGAGTCCATCTGGCCGCCGGGCCAGTCATACTTGGGGATCAGAGAATAAATTATACACACTCGAGACCAAGATGTCTTTCCTCTGGCTATTTAAATCTTGTTTGGCATCTCGACATTTTCCACTTTCCTGTGCAGCCGTACATCACGGCGTAAATTCCGGCCATAATACGTATTTGCCTGGGTTTTCTGGGTGAAATAACGCAGGTGAATTATGACGCTGAGGCAGTGCAGGTGAGTCACTCATTCTACGCACACACACACACACACACACACACACACACGCACACAGGGTACACGCACGTAAATATCTCGTGTAGTAAGGACAAGTATGACGTCCGCGTCTGCTGTGGATACGCCAACAGATATATGTTGTGACGCTTTCCACCGTTTTTCGAGATTGATGAATTGATGGCGCGTTGATGTGTGCAGCGGCAGGTGAAGGTCAGGCTGCCCATTGAGAGCTGATGGAAATTCTAATGTCAACAGCATTCTTGCTTTTTTTTTTTTCTCCGAGGCCGAGTGGGGCGGGCTGGCTGATCGGGGAGGTGGTGGAACGATGATCCCATCATCCGTAATGGATGTTGTCAGCGGTGGCCGTTGGTTCAAGGGTTCATCGGGAACTGTTGGAAATGGTAATTCGGCCAACGTCAGTTTCATTTCTGTGTACTCGCGACACTTGCCAGAAGATACCTCTGGTATTATTGTACAGGGGAACCTAGTGGTAGCACTAGGATCCCGATTCCTCTGTCGAGGAATAAAGTATTGAAACTGAAACTGAGCCCAAGGGATCAGGTTAAACGCCAGGCTATCATATTCCCAGAAGCCAGTACGCGACACGCCAACGTACACATCGGACTGGTAGTAACAGTAAAGCAAACCACAGTACAACTCTTGAGCCCTCCGGACACTTTCCGAAGGGGTGAGTACACGAGGCACTTTCCACCTAGCATCATAAAGTTAGGTTTTAAGGCGTCTGCGATAATTGGGTGGTGTCTGGTCAACCCAGTCATTACGTTCCGTTCCAACAAGAGTAGTTGCCGTGTAACCATATATTCGTAAGTAACCTGTACACTTGTTCTTTCTTCCCGAGATGTGTGAGTACACGGCTCTGTACGTAAAAGGTGAAGGATTATTTATTTAACAATGAGGCAGTTGAGAGAGGACGTTCTGCATTGTTAACTCCAGCACGAAGGCAGATGGGGATGACATGTTTAGTCAGGTGTGGAGGCAAGTGTCGGTCCGGCTGCAGATGTGGGCCCGCGGCAGCAGGTATGGGGGCCCTACAGCGTCAGGTGTGGGTCTGGGCTCAGTTGTAGAGGAGGCTACAGCTATGAGCCAGGTGGCCTGAGTGAATGAGATGGTAAGGTAACGACGTCACATCCAGGGGACCAGGTGAGGATGAATCACCTGTGGCGCGGTGATGCCTTCCTCTCCCATGCCACCCAGACGACCTCCCACCCCCACATTCACCTCACTCGACTCCCAACGCCACCCCCACAATCGACTGCCACCCCCAAGACGACGACCCATCACGCTGCTGGTGGCAAAACTTCCTCCCGCTGCCAACAGTCGGTCTAGTATACCATAAAGGCTGTCCGTGTCTGCCATTTGTAGTGATTTACACCCTTCAAGTTCTTCTGCTTCCACAGCGAGACTTGTGGTCCTATTTTAAAACACGAATCGAACCTTCAGCGGCTCGAGATTAAACATACAGCAGTTCAAGATAACCCTTTTCTAGCCTTTCAAAACTTGGCAGAGGGACTTTCTGTATGACGTGGGGCCTGAGTCACCCTGTGTGTGTGTGTGTGTGAGAGAGAGAGAGAGAGAGAGAGAGAGGTTCACCCACACCGGGAAATAATCCTAGTGACAACCTATAAATTGCCATATTTTACGTTGCGCGAGGTGGCCGTATGCACACGGGTCGCCCTGCACGTGCGCCGCCCCAGATTTATCATGTGGCCAAGTTTTGAGGACAAGAATGACGTCTGGACGGCGACAGAGACCGACAGGAAGTCTTGGAAGGAGGTAATTTCCTCATTTTTGGAGATATTTAATGTTTTGATTTTATCTTAAGAGTGTTGAGTCAGGCAGGGCTGAGTAGGCAGTGGTGGTGGTGGGTGCCTGTCAGGGGCACCATTTGTCAAGCCCCAGGTGCGGGTAATGAAGACTAGAGTACGTGCTTATCGTTATCTCATAGGAATGTTGATTCCTTCTCTATTTCTTTTTATTCTAAATTGGATCGTGGGATGAGGCAGGTGTGTGGAGTATGATAAACGTGTGTGTGTGTGTGTGTGTGAGTGAGAAGTGTGCGAGTGAGGAAGGGCACCAGTGAAAGTTTCCCTCGAAGGACAGAGTGTGTGAAAGTGTACCAACAAGGAACGCGCCTCTCCAACTGTACCACTGAGGATTGTTGCTCTGGATGTGCTTCCACGGACAATACCTTTGATATTATGCCAGTCAAGACTGTTCCCTCTGGCCGCCCCGGGATTCCAACCCAGTACCGCAGATTCGCAACCGTCGACGCTGAGCCAAAGCCAACATAGCGATACCAGACGACCAGGGCAATGCTTTAATGTCTTTGTCTCACTTCATAAAAAATCATATGCAAGTTTGGGTCTCGCTGTGAGTGAGGGACCTCTTGCCCCCGCCGGGGCAGACTGCTCACTGTGCAATAGACTTCGAGATCGGCAGCAGCATCGGGCGAGAGGCCTCCCTTGATGACGGCCATGTGTGTTGATGAACCCGTCATCAGCTGAAGAGTGATATATAGCAGATGACAGTAACGTTTTGATGACTGCACTCTATATTGATGAGAGCGAAATCCATCAGTGAATGACACTTTAATGATGACAGCAACATGCACTGATGACTTCTGCATATTCATGAGCATGTCATGCGTTTGTGACCACGATGCATTTATAGTACTGACATGTGTTGATGGTGGCGGCATGTGTTGATGACAGATCTCCACTGACGTCATCATTGCTATGCACTTCCTGATAAGATTATTCTCGTGATTATTCCTTCATAGTGCCAGTCGTCACATTAGTGTTATGACGTATTAAGAGATGAACGTTTACTCGGCAAAGATGAAGAATATAGTAATTGACAAGATGTTCACCACGGTGATGTCATCATCGCAATAGTTGTTAGTGATTGGCCCTGACCCAGGGTCATGACCCAGAAGGTTATTTTCATTGACACATAACTAGCAGTTATTCTCTCACGATTATATCACCGCCACGCCTTCACGGCCCCCTAGTGCTGGCGTCTGCAGAGACCGAGGCAGGATCGCTCGGGGGAATATGGACGGAGATAAGAAGGTTATCGTCGGGTTGGACGAGTTGAGCATCACTTGGGGCGTCACTGGAGGCCAGCTGAGTGTAGGTGACGTGGGAACCATCTGTGTGGGCGCTGGGACGGCCGGGAACAGTGGCCCTACAGTACTCTCTCTCACCAGCAGGCCTTCCCAGTCGTCCTCCCACTCTCTCTCTCTCTCTCTCTCACACAGACACAGACACACACAGACACACACACACACACTCTCTCTCTCTCTCTCTCTCTCTCTCTCTCTCTCTCTCTCTCTCTCACTCAGAAATACCATCGTGTGCTATATGCTGGATCTGTGTGTGTGTGTGGAGGGCACAGGAAGTAAATCCCGTTCCCTAAGGGCGAGGCTAAGGGGGCCGACCCTCTCTGGGTACACGCAGCACTACTCCATCACCGTGAGAAACATCACTCGGACCTGAAGTGTGAATGAAGAGTGTTAGAGGTGCGGGGGAGGGAGGGAGGGAGGGAGATAGAGAGGGGTGAAGGAGGGAAGGTGCTGGCGGGTGTCCAGGGCGTCTCAGCTCAGGGGAGGAGGGGCCTCAGTTCCAGCTGGGGCCCAGTACTCCCTCCGCTGCCGTGCCGCCTCCACTGGCTACCTCCTCCTCATCCGTCGCCTTCCGACACAACTCCTTCAGCGACGCTCCCGCACACAGGTGAGGCCCACTCCCCTGCCTCCTGCCTACTTACCCGCCTCCGACAGGTGAGGTCCTCCTGCTGCCCTCCTCCCACAGGTGAGACCAACTTCCCTCCCGCCCTTCTCCGACGGGTTGAGGCCCTTCTGCTGCTTTCCTGCAGTAGGATTCCTGTCGGTTTCTTCGGGTCAGGTGCTGGTCCATCGTCACATCCATAGACTGTGACGGAGACGCTTGTTTAGAATTTATCGCCGTCACAACCAGACTGTCATCGTGACGACCATTGGCTTTGTCACTATCACAACCCGGCTGTCACCGTCACAGTCTGAGAGTTTGTCACCGTCACAGCCAAACTCTCACAATCACAACCACAGACTTTGTCACCGTCACAACGAGACTGTCGCAGTCACAGTCTGAGATTGTGTCATTGTCACAACCTGACTGTCAGAATCACAACTGGAGATTATTACCAACACATCCAGAGTCCTTATCACCGTCACAATCACAGACTGTGCCACCGTCACAGTTAGACTGTCACTTACCAAAGGTTGTGCCGCTGTCACATAAGGAGACAATGTGTTGCGGTCACATAGCATAGAATGTGCCGCCGTCACATTTACAGAAAGCGTCACCGTCATGTAACCAGAGAACGTACGTCCGTCACATTACCGTAGCATGTCGTCAGCACACAACCAAGAGACGTGTCGCCGTAACATGAACAGAGAATGCGATGCCGTCACTTAGCCAAGGAATGTGCTACTGTTACGCAACCAGCTCTTATGTTATCGTCACATAATCAAAGGCTGTTCCAACTCCGTTCGTGCAGAGATTGCACTGGTGCCGCAAATGCAGAGATTGCACCGAGGTCGCTCATGCAGAGATTGCACCAGATTTCGTTTCTACCCAGATTGGACCATCGTCACCTAGAGAACGTTAGCTCCTTTTCGAGGATGTTGTGATTATGGAAGAGATGAGAGACTCGCAGATCAGTGTTATGCGAATAGAGAGACAGGTGTTGCCAAGAGATAAATTTACACCTGTAAACATTTTACGTAACTGAGGAGGCGCAAATACTGTCAGTCGTGGACTTCAGACGAGCCGTTTGTCAGGTCTCTTCGTAAACGTAACCATATTGCCGCTTTCCTCTCCTCGGGCGAACTACTCCCAGTGGTGCTGAAGAAGCAGTACTTCGTCTCGTTCGAGGTAAAACGTTTGTCCACGAGTTTATGTCCATTACTTCGAGCGAGATTGGATCAGTCGAGCCTTAAGTGCCTTGTGGATCATCTGTTAACCTTCTCTTTAGAAAGAAAACAGATTCAAGTCCGGTCGACTCTCACAGGATTTGTTTCTCAGTCCGGGAATCAGCTCGGCGCTGGACTCTCTCTCCTCTTCGTCTTTTTTTTTTAAGTCCGTTCACCAAAACTGAACACAGTATTCAAGATGGAGACACACCAATGAATTCAGTGAATTGTTGAGTGAACAAAATTTCCTTCACTTAAAAACTCAAAAACTGGAAACCAATAATTTTGTGCGCCCTTTGTACCGATTCTGTGCACTGCTTACTGAGCTGTAGGTCACCCGAGGTTGTTACACTCAAAGTCTTTTTCCTCATTTACCTTTTGTAGCACAAGGGTTTCTATACCTCACCTCAGCTTGCCCTCCCGATATGTAAAAGTTTGCACCTGTGGGTATTGCCAGGTATGAGCCCGCTAGTGGGTACTGCCACCTATGAGCACAGAGTCCACCCCTTTGTGTCCCTTTTGAATTTGTAGATGTTCTACCGGCACTGGCGGTATTCGCACGACTCTGAGATGGTCTGGTCGCAGGTACGACCCTCCTGCTTGGGGTATGAGGCCTTTACCTGGGGGGTGGGTGGGGGGTACGACCTTCTGTGGGTTGCCTGTTAATTCTCACCGATCTTTTGGGGTCGGCCCAAACGCTACTGCGACTGCCGTCCGGTGGTGTGGCAGCTGGTGCGACCTTCTCGATGCGTCTGGTCACTAATGCGACTTTCTAGGGTGTCCTGGTAGTTGGTGCGACCATCTGGAGGTAGCTTATAGCTGGGACGACCAAGGACCTTCAGGGGTTGGGCGATCACTGGTGCGACCTTTAGGGGTGATGGTGTTGCTGGTGCGACCTTCAGGGTTGCCCTGATCGCTGGTATGACCTTCTGGGGGTTGCACTATTGCTGGTGATACGCCGTCCGTCAGGAATAGTGTATGGCGGCCTGTGAAGCCACAGATCTAAAAGTTTTCTGATTACATGTTGACAGAAAGAGGGAAACATTAGGAAATGAAATATCTGTCTTACTGGTAATCCCTTTTTGAGTCAGACGGCGTGATGACTTGGTCTTTGACCTGATTTCAAAGGATTAGGTAAAAGGGTGAGGACATCATCATACCCAAGATGATTGACTACCTTGTTGCTCAGCTTGTCGGACGGTGTTGCTTAAGGGTCGTAGCGTTGCGCTTCAGAGGACAAACGTCCATTTATGGTTCCCTCGACTTGTGGAGTTCTTGCCAGATGTTGTCGTCCAGGTATAGAGTTGTGGACCTGATGCTCATATGTTTGTCAAGGTATAGAATTGTGGACCTGTTTATATATAAGTGGAGGTGTGAGGCTGTACAGATACTGGCAGATGTTTCATGTTCCTGGTGTGTAAAGTTTGGCAGTAGATGGTATTTAACCGTTTCTCATGACAGGTATATTGGTGGCTGGCTTCTATAGTCGCTCTCGCCGATGGAAATGTTGCTGTTTATTGAAGTGAGGGTAGCCTCCTGCACAGCCAACTAAGTAATGGCGCTCTCGTGTGACGTTCAGTAAAATTTTAGTCTCTTTTGTCTTTAAAATGGACCATATATCTCTGTACAGGTAACTCGTTTTTGCATACAATTTATGGTTTAGTTCACTGTGCAGGTGCGATTATGTAGACGCCTGTCTGTTGCTCTTTTGATGGCAATCGCTTCCCTTGCTCTGGCATCACGTCGTGAGCCAATTCACTGACCAGAAATGATGGATTGTAGTTAGTGTCACTCTTCATGTTGGGTCACAGCCCATCGCGAGAGAGAGAGAGAGAGAGCCTGTCTCTCTCACCAACACCCGGCTCCCAGCGTCTCCATGCCTGCGTCCTGGGCCACGACTCCTCCGCCAGTAAACACTAGAGCCGACTTGTGCTTCTGGGGCATCGCACATTCCGTCCCCCAGGGTGCTGGGTGCGATCTCTACCCCTGCGTGCTGGGAACATCACTACCCCAGGATGGCGGCACGTTACGCCTCCAGGGTGAGGGCAGCCTAAGTTGTCACCGCCAGCACCCAGAAGGCGTGCCTCGGAGCGCTCTGATTCGTGCGTTTTTTATTATCGCTTTCGTCAAGACCTCGTCAGTGTTGTCAGTCTCCAGAGCCGTGAGTCATTCCCCTCTCGTGGTCGTCCTTTCTCAGCTGTCCCCCGTGGCCTTACCTCCCCCTCTGCCCTGGGAGACCGGGCAGGTGTGTCGGAAACATGGCTGGACCAAACCAGCCATTGCCGGCTGCTACTGCAGGGTTTCATCTCATGTGGGTCTGGCATGCTGATGGGGAAGTTTGGAGTGGTAGTGAGATGGGGTGTGTGTATGGGTTCACAGTGAGGTGGTGGGGTTGTGGTGGGGTGATGAAGGGGTTGCGTCTTGGTCAGTCGGGAGCGCCAGGTCCTCGGTGCAGCCCTCCTGCCGCCGCTGACCACGCCAGCCTCCCAGGCCGCAGCCCCCTCTCCCCCACGGGCCACCCTCACCTGTTCCTGACGGCCAGGATGGGCGATGGTGGGTGGCAGTAGGAAGGCATGCCACCCTCACCTATTGCTGGAGGCCAGGGTGGATGGTAGTGGGTGACAGTAGGAGGGCATGCCACCCTGTGCCTCGGCGGAGGCTGAAGACTTGCTATAATCAGGTTAATGGTGACCTCCGGTGCCAACCTCTCCCTCAGCCGACAGCTTTTGATGTCAAGTTTATACTCAGTAGCGCCGCCACCCCACCCCACCCGCCCTCCCTTCACCGGCTCCCATGACACGACCTCGCTTGAGGGAGGGAGGGAGAGGGGGTCGTGACACGTCCACCGGCGAGGTGGTACGACCCACTACATGCCAGCTTGAGGAGAAAGGTCATAACGAGTGGATGATATCCTCCACTGCCGTGGATGCGTGATGGATGACCTCCTCCACTGCCGTGTTGCATGACCCAGCTGGCCGCCGAGGGAACGGCTCCTTCACGCTCACGAACCTGGGGTCACATGGGAGGAAGGGCGGAAGTGTGTCGCTAGAGGGAGATTTGCCCCGACTGGTGAGTCACGCTAAACTCTCTGAATCAGAGGTGTGTGTGTGTGTGTGTGTGTGCGCTCGCGCGTGCGAGACTGTGGCTTACATACGACCATACTGAAGGTGTGAGGCGAGCCAGTAAACTGTGTACCGTTCTGAAAGCACAGGACACAAGAGCTGCAGCATGGAAGGCAGCAGCCAGACCTATGACTCCCAGCCGTCCCACGTGTGTCCATAACGGTAGGTGTGGGGACACTCACGATCTGAGGCCATCGCCTAGTGATGCCTAGTGTGGAGGCGGGGCAGCTCCTGTACCTGTGGCAAATGTACAGCTTTTAGAAATGACGAGGAATTTACTGCAGTGGTTGGAGGTCAGTTGCGTCTGTGACCGACCATTGCCGGCAAAATATTTGCACTGAGTCTCCAGAGGTTCATTCGGCGGGGAGCGTCTGTCGGCAGAGGCTTCCACTATGTTCACAGCCGGGGGGGGGGGGGGGGTTGCCCTGAGTTGACGACGCCCCCAGACCTCGGCGAAACACAGCTTCGTGGTTTCCTACTCAAACCCATGTCTGCAGAGCCCCTGTACCCCGAGGACCCTCACAGACACACGCCCTCAGAGCCACAACACAGCCTCCTGGCGACCTTCACAGACACATGTTCCCCATCACCTGGTGGTTGTGCTCATCTTTCTCCCAGAATAACGGGACGGCCGCCCCTGGGAGGGTGCCAGCCAGCACTCCAACCCTGGAGGAGGAGGAGGAACCTCTTCCTCCTCCTCCTCCTCCAGGCGCTCCACTTGTGGTGTTGCTCAGGTATCCTACAGGACTTGACCTCTGGAGCAGGAAGGTGCGAGCCAAGGCATGATGACTTGATCTTTTAAAGGGTCAGCTCATAGGCCGCGCCACAATACCCATGTCCTCAAGGGTCGCACCGTCGTGCTCAAGGGGTTAATTAATATCAACGGCCTCACGTGTTTTCGAATATGATGATGGCCGCCGGCAGGGCTGTGTGTGTCACCCTCTTTCCTGACCCACATATGTTGCGACCAGACCAGACGTGAGGAGCACTTCTTGCGACCAGACCTCATGGAAGGAGCAAGTGTTGCGACCAGACCTCACGAGTCACACCTGACGTTAGCTGACCTGCAGGTGGCGCATTCGGGTGGCGGTGTTGTCGTGTAGGTGGGTGTAAGTGGTGGTAGGAGAATATTTAGAGCTGTGTGGGTGTTTATAGTCCCTCAGGCATGTGAGTTGACGTTGATAGCAGACTCCTTTAACGGTATGACCTGACGACAGAAAGCTCGCGTCTCTGTCGGAGCCGTACAGTCGCTCTCCGGTTGTCTGCTGGAGTCGCGGCTGTACTTCTGCTTCACCTGTCTGTTGCTCCCACTTAATCAACAGAAGGTCCGACGGTCGCTGTACCTCGCCAGTTGTCACCGAGTTAACTTCCGTGGCCTCACCCGCTGTGCTCTGCTCGTGTCTTTCCTCACGGGGTCACTCGCCTTGTCTGCGAGTCTCCTGTGCCTCTGTTCGTTCAGTGTCTTGTGTCCATGTCGTCGGTGCAGCGTTAGTTCGTCTCTCATTCTCTTCGTTATCAACTTGTAGATAAATCACTCGATGCCTTAAGCATCGATCTGTGATGTCTCTTACTTTGTTGACCCGTTGAGTCGTCTGAATTCGTTTCCCTTCATGTTAATCGTCCGTTTTTGTCTGTACCTAAATCGTGGCCACAATGAATCATCCGGTATGATGTTTCACGGTGTTTGTAGGATCTTGCAACTGGTTCTGTGTCCCATCAGTTGCTACTGTTTCTATGTCAGCATGTGCTTATCCCCACTGCTGTACTGTCTCGTGCTGTTCTCCTCCATGCTGCTGTGATCTGTTGCTGTGATCTGCTGCTCTCCTGATAGCTTGACTGCTGCGTGGGGAAGCTGGTTGTTGAAGGGCCTCTCTGTCAGTGAGTCGGGAGTGAAAAAACCTCTGGCCCTCCACACCTGTTGCTGCTCCTAGTAAGGCCATGCCAGAGACGGGAACGAATTGCCTAATTAGATGATCTGATTATCTGATAATTGATAATTGAAGGGAATGAGTGGGGACGGCGAGGGCTTAGAGCAAGAACTACATCCCTGACCTACTTAGGTCACCCCACACCACGTGTACGGGATACGAATTTATTTACAGAAATATGTAGCATGTCTGGCGTGTGTTGGGTACATATGTTGTACATCAGACGTGTTCGCATGATTCCAGTTACACCAATTATGGCATCCAGGTGGATGATACAGGTTCCTCTCGCTTGGTGTTCCTCATGTGACCTCTGAAACTCTGTTATCGTCTACAACACTTCAGGCTCTTCCTCCTACCTTAACCTGCATTCTCAACACCTTTCACAACTCATCAATCTTCTCCGACCATAACCTTCCCTCACAATATCTTCATTTCTGCACAACCATGACGGCCTCAACAACACACACTTCACCACAATCCCCGCGGTCCTCTGTCCACTACCGCCCTCGGTCCAACTCAACCCGGGCCCCACCTCAGCCATGACACCCCTCGCTCTGCCACAACCTTCATCCCAGCACACACAGCAGTCCTCTGCCCTGGCCCCTGCACCTCCCGCCCGTAACGTGGACGGGGACGTGTCGAGAGATTCCCAAGTAAGAATTATTGATACTTGGAGTGGTATAAATAGTTGTGGAAGGAGGCAGCAGCAGCAGCAGCGCCTTCCTAAAGCGTCGTGGTGGGGCAAGCCCAGGACGGGGACCAGTCTCGACATGCGCCTCGCTGCCGCATGCGATCCACATTCCACCATTCACATCTTGCTTACTTTTTTAACCAAGATTCTGATTGGTCGACGGTATTTACGAAGTATGCATGACTGGGAGGTAGAATGAAGCGCCTTGTACGTCAGCCACGTCTAACGGCTGTGGGTTGCCCCCATGACTTGATCTAATCGGTTTCTACCAACGCCTCATCCGTTTTTCTGCCGCCGGTGATGGAGGCTCTTGGCATCCCCTTCCACCATTACCTAATTTTACTTCCATCGTGGTTTTCACTGCATATTGATCATTTTCCTTTTTCCTGGTCCTGTGCCCGAGACGGTGAGCGGTGGCTACGGCGCCGGCCAGTCCCCGGGAGGCGTCACTACTGGCTAATTATTGCTTGTGCCGTCACACCTCACTGCTTGCAGCGGGGCTGCAGGAGCGATGGAAGGACACCAGCAGCAGTGAAGATGAGGCAGTGAAGGTTACCGCGGTGCGGGGTGAAGGTGACGGGGGCGAAGGGGTGAATATTATGCGGCTTGGGGTTGAAGGTGAGGGACACGGGTGTGCAAGTGATGTAGGAAAGGGCCGAAGATGGCGGGAGAGTAAGACGGGTGGGGAGTTTGAGGAGGGCCGCCGGAGATGACTGGCCCCAGCTAGAGGGTCCTGGTTAATCCTTTGTGTTTTCTAGCCGGCCAGGCGGGTCCTGGAGAGTCTCAGTGTCTCACGGTCGGTCCTGGCGGGTCCTGGTAGATCATGGCGAGTCCTTGTGATTCTGGCACACCCTGGTGGTCCTCGTGGTTCCGTTCGGTCCAAGGGTAAGGTGATCCGTCAGTGATGAACGGAGCGATTTAGCAAGTAAGGAATTCGCGGTCTATTAGCGTAGGTTTCAAGTGTTAATGGTCGTGCGATTATGTGTTGAGATACTGAAGGGGCAAGAGAGTGACATGCCGCGTGTAAACATTAGGAAACTCTTACACAGGAGACAGCAATCTCGTCAACTCTAGATTTTTTCCTATACTGGAAGTCATTAGGTGAAGACGGTTTTGTTGTCCCCTGAAGTTGTCATATGTGTTGGGAAGACTTGTGTCCCTGAGGGTTGGAATCCCGTCTGGTGCGTGGTAGAGGCCTATCCCTCGATTTGTCTCGCCTGTGGCCACGCACTGTCTTCACCCCAGAACTGATCTGATTCTCGGACCTGTCTTTGTGGGGTTCGTCAGCCCCCCAGGCCAGGCCGGAGACAAGGTTGTCAGGTGTTAGGGTCGCCAGCGTCCATGCTGGGGGTCGCCTCTGCTTGCATCGGTGCCACAACCCCACAACAAAGGGACCTTTACCTTGTGCCATAAGCTAACAACACGATACACTGTTCTTTTGATGCGACATCATTGTAAAGTTGTCAGGGAGTGAGCATACCAAGGCATAAATTGACCCCTTCATAACGACCTTAGGGGCATGATGGCATGACGTTAGACCCTTTAATGGTATAGTCAGAGGTCAACCCATCATACTTTAGTGTCCTACCTTCGTGCTCAAGGGATGTACCGTCGTGCTTAAAGGTACCATCGTGTTCTAGGGTCGTACCGTCGTTCTGAGGCTGGTACAGTGTGTTGCTGCCATCATGGCTTGCGACTGGTGAAGTGAGGTTTATTTTCTTACCGAATACCGGGAGTAAACTGGTGTTTACAGTGAAAATACAGACGACGGGTTATTTCGGGCAATTGCTGAGGGCGACCCTCCTCGATTTTATGTTAATTAGATCATGCGGTCTTGTGTTGTGTACTGATGTGGGCGAATGTATGTACGTATGTGTTTGTGTGTGTGTGTAGATGAAGACAGAATAGAAACATTTTTACTGTGAACATTGAGCATTGTTCATGTTTAGGATAATTACAAAATATTCATATGGAAAGATTTGTTTGGTTTAAAAGGACTGTGAGAAGAGTGCTCTATTGGCCTCCCCCCCATCCCCCCACGGCCCTGGTCACCGCAGATGTAAGGTCCCGTGTCACAGCGGTGCTGGTGCTGTCCTCTCCGACGGACCTGGTCGGGTTGGGAGATCAACCGACCAGGTTGGCCAGGTGGGTGGTTGGCTTCGTGGGTAGTTGGCCAGGTGGACGGATGGGAGGGTGAAGGTGTCTGTGTTATGAGTCATTCACACGCTGCAGCTCTGCCACACGCTCGTCCTCCCACGTACCCCTCCCATACGCTCTGCTCCCCACACACTCCTCAGCACCTTGTATGGAACTCGCTCGTGAACCACTGTTGAAATAACCCCGCCAACGTTCACCGGTCGCCTCGCATATCTCCCGTGAGGTGGTTCGAATCCCGCGCCAAAACAAACCCCGGACTCCCTTCGGCGGTGGCTGGCGAGTGAGCCTTGGTGTTCACCCCGACCCCAACCTCACCCCAGGGCTGCTGCCACACTGACTCACTCCACATTTTTTCTTATTCAAGAGAATTTTGTTTACTTTTTGGGGGATTTTTAGCAAGAAAATTGACGTTCAGGTTAGCTCGATGTTCTGGGGGTGTTTAGCTTGACCTTTGACCTTATGAGCTCACTGGTCGCACTGCTGTGCTCAGGAGTCAGACCGAGGTGCTCATCAGGGGTCAATTACTTGAGAGAACTTTGTTCTTCGTTATCTCTTTGGTGACCCTGCAGGAGGACCAGGACGGGGGTCGTGAGGAAGGTCATGACGCAGGTCATAAGTCCGGGTGGTGTGTTGGTGTGCCTCGCCTGGAAGGGTACTTACCCACCTACCCAGCTTGGCTGACGTAGTGGGGAACCCGTAGGCACGGGTGTCGACCGCGAGCGAGTGACGCCTCTGGGCCACTCGAGTTTATACAAAGGAATGCATAAGAATTCAAACCCCAACAGAGCACGACTGAATGAAGGTGCTAAACTGTTGCGAGCTTCGTTTGGATCATTGCCTACGACTGTTTGAAGCTCCTGAACCGCTCGAGCATCTTTTCGGATCATCGACCACTACTGAACGAGGCTTTTGAAACGCTCGAGCTTCGTTTCGGGTCATTTCTGAGTCGCTCGACTCGTTTCATTCATTGCCCTACGATGCGTTCGTCAGACTAAATTGATTCATGTGCAATCTGTGCTCGAACCAGCGCTTGTGAAGTTGATTTTTTTATATATAGGTATCCTCAGTCATGGCGTGACTCAGATCCGAGCAGTTAATTACATTCGAATCTTACATACCCGAGGAAGGTCACCATCTTGTTGAGTGTTTATAGATTTACCAACGAGTATTTTCATAAAGGCTTGTAAACCACAGCCCCCACACCTGCTGCTCCCTCTCTCTGCAGCTGCCATCCGTCCCCCACATCTGTCACTGCCTCACCCCACACTTTTGGTTTCTTTCAACCACATCATTCCTCCACAGTAATCAGTTCTTCCGTCCACACCTGCCAATCCCTTTATCCACATCATCTGCTAGTTCTTGCTGAAATCTTCAATCTCCCTTCCACCCACAACCGCCAGAGTCTCCTGGAATACCTGGAAACTCTTCCCCCCCACCCCCACACCTACACACACCTGCTAACCCCCCCCTCCCCCAGCAAGCACTCCGGTTCCTGCAAGCACTCGCCCGTATGGTCTTCGCCTCCACCAAGGCCACCTAGACCGGTGGTTGTCTGCAAGTGTCTAGTTTGAACCCTTGACCACGACGGGGGGAACCTTGAGGATGACGGTACGACGCTTGAGTACGACGGTACGACCCTTGGGCACGACGGTACGACCCGTAAGTCTTGGTCTGTTTTCTTGACTTTTGAAGGGTGAAGTCAGGGGCCAAGCCATTATACTGAAGGGTCGTGTCGTGGTAGTGATATTTGCGTCGTTGCCTGCTGCTGCAGTACTAGTGAAGGGAGCGGAGACCTGGCGGTTATCCTGACGAAGGCAGGTGTTCGCTGGGCCTGGCGCTGAGTCACTGGTCTCGCTGCCCTCAACTGAGGATCATCACACCTGGTCTATTTAGGTCCTCGTCGACCAACGCCCCGTCATGTGCATTGTACCTGGGAGCTGATGAACGTTGTTACCCATACCCCCTCCTCTCTCTCTCTCGTGTTTCACTTTGCCTTGTTCTCATGTTGGACTTTTCATTCACATTCTTCTTCCTTCGTTCATCGCCATTCACGGTTCTGCTGCATTTCTCCCAACCCACTTGCTCCTCCCCCTCCTCCAACCCCCACTCCGTCGCAGACTCCCTCCCCCCCTCCCCCTCCCCCTGAACAGTACCGTCGGGGCGATATGAATCAGAGTCAGGATTATGTGGTCACAGCGGCCCGGCGCGGCGGGGAGTCTTGGGAATGGTCCGTCACGGGTGTGTGCGTCACCATCACTGTGACGCCTGCTTCTCACAGCGCTTTAACGAGAAAGTTTGCTCAGGTCACTTGTCAAGCGGGAAGATTCATGAGACTGTTTAACAAGGCAGTTTGTGCTGGAGGTTCACTGTGACACTTTGTTGAGGCAGTTTGTCGAAACAATTTGTCAAGAAGTTCTCTAACACAGTTTAAGATGCTTCGTTGAGACTGTGTCTCAAGACAGTTTGTTTAGGTCTTGATCGAGGAAGTGTGTGGAAGGCAGTTTGTCGGAGCAGTTTGGAGTTAGAAGCAAGGATCTGATTGTCTGTTTATTAGTCTTTTGAATTCCGTTTTCTTCTGTCGTAAGATTTATCATAGAGCGAGACCGTTATGGTGGTTACCTGCTGTTCGTAGTGATCCCTCCCTCTCATGATGGCACTAGGTGGACCCCCACTGGTGTCGTCCTCCCTCTAGGGATGACAGTCTTCCCTCCAGTGGCACCACTTTCCACCCCTCCAGTGGCAGCGTTTGCACCCAAGTGCCTGGCATTGTAAACGTCAGCACCAGGCTGGAGTGTTTTGCCCAGTGCCACGCGCCTGTCACTGCCTCTCTCACTCTCTCAGTAGCTCGCTCACAGTGCCTCAAGTGATGGCCACGTCCGGGACCTGTCACTACCGCATTATGTACGCCAGAAGAGATTGGGGCTGTTTATACCCTTGAGCGGATCGGTGCTAATCCTGGTGTTCGGCAACAACAGTAATAATGATAATGATAATGATGATGATAATACGATTAAGAAGAAATAATAATGAAATAGTAATGGTAGTTGTGGTAATAGTAATTATCATAATTAGCGGTTTATCGAACTGATAACTGAGGCTGGTGCAGAAGCTTCTTCCTGGGCTGTGGGATGAGGTCCAGGTGGTGGTTGGAGAGTCGGGAGGGCCAGTGCGTCGCGCGTCTGTTGATAGGTCGTGTAAGAAGGACCCAAGATGATCCTTCATGCCCTTCTCTGTGTCCTCTCTAGCAGCCCCTGACGTGTGGTGGATGTGGAGGAAGACCAGGTGGGTTAGGGGCGACATCTGCCCCTCCTGATGACTGGGACTGCTGACGGGTCTTCGTACTGTGATTGCCCTTCGTAGCGATGCGCTGGCCACCTTCACAGGTGCGATATGGAACTAAGTTTAGTGATAACTCGAGTAAAACATCATCCCCGGCCACGCCTGGGTGCCCCCACTTTGTGGCCAGATCGCCCTGGCTGGAGGCTCTCGCTCCAGTAATCGCCCATAAATCACTTATCAACTGAGCCATAACTGGCCTGGCGCGTCTCTGGCTAAAATTGACCTCCGGCGCAAATTACTCAGCTGGAGGTGTCCGGCAGCATTTCTCTAAGACGATAGCTCGGGAGGAGAGTGGCCACCACCAGGCCTCTCACCACCCGTCCCCCTCACAGCGACATCTCGTCCTTAAGTATCACGTTGACGATGAAGGAGGCCCTGACTGCAGGTCATCCTTGTGGATCAGTTTCAACGAAGCTCTCGCGTCCCGCGCAAGTCCCGGGACTCAGGTGTACCACAAACACATTCCTCACACACGAACGTGCTTCTTCCCCAGCAGGAGCTGACTGACCTTCCTGACAACGAGCCAGGCTTTCTGTTGCGCTGCTGCTGTGTCCTCGAGGACGTTTCTGTGGAGCACAGCAACAGGCTTGCTGTTCTGCTTCGACTGTGTGGCACCAAGGACGATGCTGTTAACATTTACTGTAATACAAAGAAGGTCAGGGTACATTACACACTGGACATTGTAGCTACAGAAAGTGCTTCCACTGGACGTGATATCCATAGGACTGGGCTTGAAGGCCACTGTTTTCGGCTTGGCAATGAGCAGGGAGTGAAAGACTGACGGAGCAGTTTTCTGCAGAGCGATCCTTCCGGGCAGTGTTGCAAGACCTGGTCCGGAGTCAGAGGGGCTTACAGCGTGTACTCGGACGAATTATCTCATTGACTTTAGAACACTTTGGAGTTCGCAGTGGGACCCATAGCAGTAACCGAGTTATTTCTAACAGTGCATAGCTGCAATTTTTGGCTTATACTTCTCCGTAAACCTTTTTCCATTTCCTGCTATTGAACTTCAAAGCCCTGTGATTCAGCTCTGCCGGAATATTATTGATATGTCGGACACGATTATATCCTTCGTAAACTTCATTTGATTCACACCGTAAAATCCGCTTCCCAGCAGTTAGGGTTGTCGCACAGGTACCTGGTGGCACTTATGATTCTACATGACAACTTATACAAGTTGTTCAGCCTCCTTTAACCTCCTGACAACTTGGCATGTGTCATTCTGAGCCCCGAGGAATCCCAAGGCCTGCTGACAAGGCTGACAGGCCATCACAAACCATGTGTCTGGGCTGGGGGGGGGGGCAAGGTGGGCCAGGACAGACCAGGCGGTCCAGAACGGACCTGGCCGGGCCAGTACATGTTTACGAGTTCCAGGTTACTCTTATGGTTCGCCATATTGTTTACTACCTGTTCTTGCCTCCGTAACCCGCCACCGCCGCACTTACAATGTAAGAGCCCTCTCTCTCCCCGTGCAGCCTTATCAACGCCCCTCGTAAAACTACCAACTTTACTCTCGAGATGAGTTGATTACCAAGCAAGGAGCAGCAGTAGGGGTGGTGGTGTTGGAGGGCCGATGATGGGGGTGACAACCACCCACGCCCACTCCCCTGACTGGCCGCGGATGCACCTCCGGCCGTCTCTCTCATCCACACACCCACCTGCATCGAGAACTACGGCCGAAGGAAGGTGTCAGTCAGTGGTGGAGTTGTTTTGTCGTGTCGGGAGGGGACGTGCCTGCAGGAGGCGCTGACGCTCAACCCTGGTCAAGTGCTTGCTCGTGCTAGTTGCTTGCATCATCAGTCTTGCCTCACGAAGGTAAAATGTGTTTTAAAGTTTGGCTCCAGGTGGGAGGTATGAGGTGTGGGGCTGAACCAACGGGTGAGATGAAATAGTTGAGGAGGTTGGTGGCGCCGCAAGGGTCGACTACGGGGATGAAAATACACTAAGGGAGAGAATGGGACGGACTCGTGTAAACAAGCGGGGAGATAAAGGTGGATTGCAGAGGCTGGAGGAGTATAGACGGGGTGGGAAGATGAAGGGGAGGACATGGGAGGCATGATGGTCCATGACGAGGTTGCCTGCTGCAGGCCAGCAATATTATCTAGATTTCTCTGTCGTATTATTAGCCATAGAGACGGGATCATGAAGCAGGGACCCCGCCCCACCCAACCCGCTTCTCTCGTATAACAACATCTGGCAAGACGAATCCCAGGAGGATCATCGTGTCTTATATACAGGGTATGCTGCCGTGGACATTTTGTGAGAAAGTGTGGACTGGAAGTCATGACTACATTGCCGCTCCTGTGGTGAACTCTGGCGAGGGGGCTGGACCTGGAATGGGAAAGGAGGAATTCATTTTGTGATAACAAGAATTAAATGGATATATTTCTTTCACAATGAGGCTCAGTTAATGATAATCAACATCACTGAAATATTTGTCCGGCATGATTTAATAAAGGTCTTGTTAGTCGTCTTGTTGGTAACTTATGTTTGGCAATTTATTCCAATCTGCTCACGTTATCATCTTTATCGTTAGAGATTCATGAATGACCGTCACAGTCACATTTAGGGAAAGTTTTGAACTGGATGACAGTAGCAGCTTGCATAAGGCTGGAGCTATAGTGTTTGGAAGGAGTTTGAGGGAGAAAGGAATGAATTAAGGGGAACTTGGGTGAAAATGCGGGAAAGTCTGAAGGCTGTGAACCTGTGCATGGGGAGCCAGGATGTTGGATGCACTATGCAGACAGATGAGATGTGTGAGTGTGTGTGTGTTTACAATAAAACAGTGATGGACTCTTGCCCTTGGCTGTGAGTGCCTTGGCATATTCAGGGACGCTAGTGGAGCAGGAACCTGGCCTTTACCTCACAGGAAGGTAGGAGTGTGGGGGACGGGTGGTGATGCAGGGGGGTGGGGGGCTTACCGTCCACGCGCAGGGCTGGCGGCTACCCGGACAGAACGCGCCATGGGGCAGGAACCCATCAGCCCCATAAGGCAGTCCTATGATATGTAGACGGAGGTGGCAGGCCGGGTCGGTTGCAGCATCACCTGTGGGTATGGCGGGTGGGAGAGAGAGAGAGAGAGAGAGAGAGAGAAAAAAAAAAAATTGTGGTGCTGGAGATGTCGTGGGGGGTGGGGTGGAGGGGGGATGTATTCAGCCATGGGGCCTCGCATCATTACTCGCTCACAAGGGGAGGTGAGCACGGGTGTGAGTTAGGGACATTATGAGTGTAGGTGATGATAGTGATAAGTTGTGGTGTACACTGTGAGGCTGCACACACACACACACACACAACCCCCTCCAAACCTGAAGTTCTGCACAGTCCAGTTTTATAACACGAGACACAGCCTGGCCATGTTGGTGGTATAGACGTCATGCAACATGCATACTATGGCCCCGGGGTGAGGTGGGTGTATGTCAGGTGCGTCTGTAGTGTGCCAGTGTATAGAGAAACGGACCAGGTGTATTATTAGTGGTGGCGGTGCGGCCTGATTGGTTGGGAGGAGGTGGGTGTTGTGCTTGGCTGAGGCCCTCAGCAGGTCGGGAAGACCTCCTTATTAACATCTGTGAGAACATTTGTCACCAGACTCCGCCTGCGCCTCTTCTCGTCAATACGGGTGACGACTCCTGCTGTCATGACTTGTCAAGAACATCTGTCAACAACTCACCAACTCTGTCATTAAGTATCTACCATCGCCACCAGTCAGAAGCAACATCTGTCACGCACACACACCCGTCACAAACACCACCTGTCATCCCCAGTGACAGCATTAGTAATGACCACTACGAAAGAGATCTTTAGTTCCTTTTGTTACCAACACAACCACATCCTAGTTAGTTTGTGAGTATACTAGAGTATACTAGAGGGTGCGAGGGTATTGCAGGGTGCACTAGGATATACCAGGGTGTACTAGGGCGTGCCGAGGTATGGCATGGTATACCAGGATGTCGCTACACCCGGTCTTAACGAGACTAACATTTGTAATCACATCAGCACATTTGAAAGTTTGACCTTCCGTTTTCTGCTTCATTAATGAGCTGTTTTAGTGTCAGGTTCCCCTACTGCTGGCTACACAGAGGCAAGCAAGGTGTATCAACACACCTGCTATTCCCTTCCTCCTTGGAGTCGAACCCAGGCTCTTTTGCTTGCCAGCCGACCAAGCTAACCTTTTCCAGTGCAGCACCTGATAGTGATGGTGTGTGTGTGTGTACCAATGTGACACATAACGTTAATGGTGAATGTCTTGTTTTCTGACACATTGCGCTGATGGTGAGTCACATTCCCTGACACCTTGCGTGGATAGCGAGTGCTCTGTTCCCTGATAATGAATAATTTTCTTTCCACACGATCCCTCGCTGTTATGATGTTTACATCTGAACACACGATTAACAAGTGTTTAACATGAATAGGTTAGAATCCCCTGTTGAATTCCTCTATTTTGTTTTGTCTAAGGGAACTGAACCAGTGATTCGAGTTGCATTCTTTCGTGAGACGGCTATGCAGTGGTGCTGAAGCAGAAGGCTGGCTGCTCCCTCGCCCTCAGTTGATCCCACGCTGAGCGTTCAGGACGGCCGTAACATTTTGATGCACTTTGAACATTCTTATCCATTCATACACGCTCCGCTGTGGCCAGACATCGTCACCACACTGCACAGACAGTCTGTGAATTTGGTATTCTCTCTCGCCCTCAGACCATAACAGACAAATGACATTGTCCTCCTATTCTTTGGTGCAAGTCGACCAGGATGCGGCTGTGTGCACGGGGTGATCACCGCTGAATGCAAAGCTCTCATTCCCATGCAGCAGTGACCTTTACGCTCACTGTTTGCAGTGCCTTCAACGTTAGCAGCATGACCAATCCTGGAGACGAATAACAGACAAACATTGATTACTTTTGGACTCTTTCTTATATATATATATATATATATATATATATATATATATATATATATATATATATATGTGTGTGTGTGTGTGTGTGTGTGTGTGTGTGTGTGTGTGTTTCCAATGGACTGATTTCCTTATTCTCATCATTTTCCTCAGCGTTATTGATGAGAACGTAATGTGGGTTTCTAGAGACAACTCAGTTTGTTTTGCGTGGTCGACCTTGGCATTATATATAGTGTGGCTGTCAAGTCGTGAATATATTTCGTTTGGCAGTGACTCTTGCACGAGTTTGTTGGTTCACCGCAACCCAGACACTGGTAATTAAAGTTCTTGTTCTGCCCGCGGATTGGTGAACTGCCCCGCTTGGCTGCTGGTAAGGTCAGTTTGTCTCAGAATGTTATTATTACTAAGGCGCTTCTGGTCCTTACCTGAGGCCAGTGTGGGTAAGACTCAGGCATGAGGACGAGTGAGTGAGTGAGTGAGAGCGAGGCAGGAATGTGGTAAAGGCCGTCAGAACACCATCCTAGACGGGCGTCAAGCAACCCTCCCTCAGGCACACCAGTGACGTCACCCTCAAAACAAGCAATTCCAGTGCCCTTATACCGGGGTTCCCTGTACTGGAGCAGCCCCTCCCCTGTATTGTAGCAATAGTCTGGTAGTCTTTGTAGCTACCGATAGTTTTTTTAGTCTTTGCATCGTAGCAGTAGTCAGGAGGCCCCTCGCGTGTTGTGGCCTGGGGCAGGGGTGTCAACTAGCTTTCCCCTCGTCCGGTCGGCCCCAGTTGGTCGTCATGGCCGCATGAGGTCGGGACATATATGGCGAGTTGAGGATGTATCAGTGTCTCCGGATGTTGGGAGGGGAGGCTCCCACACAGTCAGGTATTTCCGGCAGGCGGGTCGTGCCCCGAGCCACGCTCTGTGTCGCTCAGTGCCTGGCACTTCACTGCCCCGGTGTGCAGCGCGGTGGGTCGGGGTGGTTTGTGACGAACGGTGCCGGACCCAGCAGTGAACCCTGCCTCCTTCACAGTTAGTTCGTTGATGGACTACTGTCGTAGTTATCAGCGGGAGTTGTTGTCGTGCGTAGCGGGTGGTCGGACGTCCGTGAGGTACGGACGGTCATCACGGACGGCCAGGGGGAACCACACGACGGATTTGGACGGAACTGAATAACTTAACGTATACGAGTGTATCTAGGGCTGACCTGGCTGCGACCTGACTTGGGTTGACTAGATCAGGAGGTCGTTGGTGTTGTGGACCTTCTTTCTTTTCGATTTTACCACCCGAGTTGAGACTCTGAAGAACGCGAGTTCATGAGAGATTCTAACATCTGGATGTGTGTGAATATTATTTTTCAATACAGTCACTGTAACCCCGGGGTTCGGGTCAGAGATCATATAAAATGAACTCGGCCAGTGTTGTAATCACAGGAAGTAACGCGAGTTCCTGAGAGTTCTGGGCTCCAGCAGGGCTGTATACCTGGGACTGCACACTACTGGAGAGGCCCGACTGCAAGAGGCTGCATCTGTAGTCTTGTGTAGATGAGCCACTCGGAGATGCCGGTACCATCAGATGTATATTACAAGTATAAACATCGATAAGTGTATATGTTCTATACATGTAAGTAGGTCGAGAGACGTTCCCCTAGAATTTTGTATTCATTCTTTATTTGGTAGTATAGCTCTGCACCGTGGCAAAATTTGCTGTAGATTGATAAGGTATATGTTGGGACATAGCCAGATGGTCGGCTAAGTAGTGGGTCAGTGGCCAGGTCCCTCGTACTAAAATCATCTTCAGAATCTTTGACATTATTTGATGGTCTCCATCCCAAGTGGTTGAGCACTGCCATCCGTTCTCATGGCTGACCGATCCTTGGGAATCTTCTCTATCCTCGGGCTGGCCCTGTCAGGGGCGCTCCTCCCTCATCCTTCCTGACCAATCGTTGTGAATATTCGTTCTTATTCACACTTGTTTCTCGCGTAGCCAAGTCACTCTTACTTTCTTATTTCAGTCTTACTTTTCAGCTTTAGCAGTTATTTATTTATTATTTTTTCCTTTCTTCCTTTTGCTTCATTCCTTCCTTCGCGTGGGTGGCCCCGCCCCCAGCACGACTTGGCCTGCCCTGCCAGGTCACCCCACGCCCTCTCCCGCTGGCCGACCAAACATTAACCCCGAGAGTTGCATAAAAAGTTATCTTTATCGCCCACGCTGGGTCATAAAGCACGTGCCAGGGTGACCTTTGACCCTGGTACTATACGGATGGTGAGGTAATGAGGGGGTTAGAAGGGCAGGGGTACCGCGGAGATAGTAGTTACCAGTATGGTACCGAGTGTTACCATACCATACGATGATGGGCTCGGAGATCGTTCTTGGTACCTTCAAACAGTTAAGTGGTACCCTGCCTTGATTGCCTGCCGTTAATACCATACGTACCTTGTTTGCCTCGAGCACCATGACCCACCACCACCAACAGGATTCAAGCGAGACACTGTCGTGGTTGATATCCTACCGCCTGTGGTTGGTGTCTTTATAATGCACGGCGGCACGACCCTTGAGGGGCAGGACAAGCTGCAGGTTATCATACCCAGGGGTCGAACCGTCGCCCACTGGAGGTTCCAGGGTATTCGTGAGAGCCCTTGATACACAGGTCGTAACCCATGTCTCTGTTCCAGCAAGTCCTGGATGGGGGGGGGGGGTAACCCTGGAAGACCTGTACCCCCACATGTTGCAGAGTGACTCAGGTCCTTACCTCTGTTGACACGAGATTTCCCTAACTAAGCCTACTTGGCACTCGCTCTTGCCCCAGGTCATTGATGGCTTCCCGGGGCTGGTCTGCCAGCGGGGGACTGGATGGTAACAGTGGAAAAATATGATAAACCTGTTTGTGTTGTGCGTTGTAGGGAGGGAGAGTGCGCACGCGCACGCCCTCTGGCCAGGTACAGGTCACCAGGGATTACTTCGTTTTGGCACCTTGTGAAGAGGGATTAATCCCTCCCCCCGTGACGGGGCTCAGGTGTTACGTGGTTACGTCACGCAGTCACAGGACGTAACGGTTGTCACGTGGAGCTGCACATCCGGCGGGAGATAACTTTAGCCCAAAACAAAATCTTCTCAGGTTCCTCTGGATCATGACCTGTTATGTATTGGTTTGCTGCCGGAGATAAACCGGTTTTGCGTGGAGTAAGAGCGGTTATGTGTTTTAAGTGGTGGGGTTTACTGTTACCGCTCTTGTATTGGATGTCGTCGCCTTGCCTTGCGGGTAACATTTCTACTGAATGATTTAAGTTGATGAGGGTCCTCACTGGTCTGTCATCCAGGGACAGTGCGAGTTCACATCCAAGCTAGGCACGTCTTTCCCCTTACCCTGTGTTTATATGAAATATGCTGAATATTATTTCTGGTCGAAGGATATTTTCCCTGGCATGGAAATGTGTCCCCTAGTCTATCAATGTCTTACCTGCTCTTGGAATATTTTCCTTGGTCATAATATTCCTTGTATTCTGAGATTCTCATGAAATTGTTTATTCTAAGCTTGAGGCAGCTTACCTCATTGTGTCTGTCAGATGTGATTCCGAAGCCCTCGTCTTGGCCTGTCGAGACTTGTAAACAAACAAACAAATGTTCAAAAGCAATAGAAAACATACGTGCATGATTCACAGACAGACGGACGGACGGACGGACGTGCTTGTTGTTTGGTTTGGCGCTTCTTGGACACCGAGTTGTGGACGTATCCACACATATTGGCACTGCTGTCTCTTCCTTGACATTCAGTTCAGCCTCCCTGGACCCCCTGATGACTCAGAGTGAGGAAGCCGCAAAAGAATTCACACCGGCCGGCCTCTTGTGTTCCTTGTCAGTGTAGTGTGGGTCGGGAGGCTGGCACGCCATAATGATGTTAATTACTGTGTTTACACAAACAAATTGCATATACGCTAAGATGTGTGTTTGGAACAGGACGCAAAATTGAGAGCAGTATGACAAGTCGAAGGAAGAGTACATGTTCAGGATCATGGCAGTTCCAACGCGTTCTGGTATGGGTCCATGCTGATGTTTGTCTAGCCCAAAATGATCACAGTTCACAGTGCGACAGCCACTTGGTCTCTCAAGACGTTTTCTTCCTCGCGGGCAAATGCGGTTTGGTCAGCGCGGACTATGTCTTTAGTCAGACCCAGTCTGGTGTAGGGGTCGGAGGGCAACCAGGCGTATTCTGTGGGATTATCCACACGGTCCGGCATGCGAAGGCGTCCGCTGTTATCGGTTCGTATGGGCAGAGAGTGAATGACTGATGGAACAGTTTCTTGCAGAGCGCTCCGTCCGGAGAGTGTGGCCAGAGCTGGTCTGGAGTCAAGAGAGGCTTGCAGCGTTCAGGTATTGGCCATTGTGATAGTGATGTATTGATGGGTCGTGTTCAACTTGTGGCCTGTCTGGGGCCAGCTGATGGTGATTGATGAGTAGCAGACCTGCCCTGCTGGTAGAGATTAGTGGTACAGACAAGTGGTGGTGGTGGAGGAGGTGTTGGAGATGATATTGAGTGTGGTGGAGAAATGGAACTCCGCAGATAAGTTATATATGGATCAAGAAGTATATAATCGATTGATCACATTTGTGATCAGAAGTTGATGATCATTCGGTACCTCTAAAGTCAGGTAATGACTTCAGTCCTAACGGAAGGTTTAATCCCTGGAGCACGCTGGATGGTATGGGGCACTGGTCTATGACCTGACCCTTGAGGGTTAGATGGAAGACCAAGGCATCGTTCTCAGGGTCATACCGTCCTGCTCAAAGGGTCATATCGTGTTGCTCAAGGGGTTAAGCCACAGCGATGAAACGAGGCAGACGTCAGCAGGACCCAGGGAGATGAGTCAGTCACTGAGTCATGAATGACATACATAGATCTCTGTTCACCGGTGTTGAGTGTCCCAGTTCTTGGTCACCCATGCAGACTCTGGCTGACCCATCCCAAGGTTCATCTTACACTCATCATGAGTCGCATCCCCAGACGACCCATCCCTTCGCTAATCAGATGTCGTGCAGTCCTGTGTCAGCCACAAATCTGATGATTATGAACGCAGGTAACCACCTTGTCATGAGCCGCCGGGGCCCTGCTCTTGCCGCATGCTGCCACGCACCACCTTCCCGCTCCACACTTCTTGTTCCATCGCTGGTCCACGTTGCGCCCGTGAGTCATGCATGCCTCACCCTGCCCTTGGAACGCCATGCACACCTCACCTGACCCACGTCTCGCCCCACTTGGCCTCCCCCCCCCCCCACGTGAATCATGCGCCCAGCTACAAAAACTCCTCCCGCCCCGACCGCCGGCGGGCCGCATGCGGTCTGTGTGAGAACCTCGCTAATTGGTTACGTCTTCCGCAGGTGCTGAGTGGCTGCCCGGCCTGCGACACACCCCCGACGCCGCCAGCGACCTCGCCTTCTTCAGGTAGGTATTGCGTCTCCTGCTCCTCATTTTATAGTAGCCGACATGGCATAGCTAGAAGGGTTCCATGTCGGTGCCCCAGTAGAGGTCATCTCGATGCCCAGTCGAGGTCATGTCAGTTTGAGAGTGAGAATAATGAGTTTATTGATAAAAAAGGTAGAATATGGGATTGATTACTGCTTAATCTGCTCCCTGGGGATGTCTCGAATGGCGTTTTGTCGCAGTGGAAAACGTGGTAATCCAGTGGGCGTCTTTCTCAGGGTTAAATTTAGTAATCCAGTGGGTTTCGTTCTCAGTGGTAGGGTTCAGTGGGTGGTACAATCCGAGGTAGAGTTATTTAATGTACGTTTCACTCAGACGTCAACGGAGTGCTCTAAAGTGCACATTTTACTATCCGCTGCTGTAGATTATGGCAGTGTCGTAACTCGAGGCTTGGCAGTGTCGTTACTCACTTCTGATAATGCTGTGCCTTGAGTCGTAAAGGCAGCATACTCACTCAGCACCGTGATGCACTTGATGGATGACTCGTTTTAAAATACACGATCTTTTTCCGTGTCCCTGTGTCCGGTCAGGTGTCGAGCGTCCGGTGACCACTACCTGTGTGGAAGGGAAGAGATCGTGGTAGGGCAGGTGGGGGTCGAGCTGATCCCCAGCAGGGAGGGCTCGGGGGCCCGGTAGGTCTCGGTCGCTCTTCTCCTCATCTCATAACCGGGGGTTTCCGAGCGGCCCAGGCGGTGTTGACGCCGCTCCGGCGCTCGGGTGTTGGCGGTGTGAGCGTTGGCTACTCTGGGGTGTTGAGTGAATGGCCCAGTCTGGTGTTGCAGGCGGGGGGGGGGGGGGCAGAGAGGGGGTTACTCTTTTTTTTCTTTTTTTTTTTTATCTTGCTCGACGTATTCCCTCAAGGGCGGGACTCCCATGTAGTAAACAGGATCACGCAGGAGAATTAGACGTATTTGGAGGCGGGACTGGTTGTATTTTTGCCATGATTCACTGAGGACATTCGATGTCCATTGTCCAGACAATCGGTGTGCGTCGCGTCTCCCGGTTATACGGTGCAGTGTTCGTTATGTGGGTAACAACCTCCAGCGGTACTTCCACTGTGAAGGTAATGTTTGCCGTAGAATATTGCGTTACACTCTGCTTCACTGCCGCACTGACTGACCCCAGTAAAAGTCTTGGATTTTTAATAGCATAATTGTTATAGTTATCAGTTTCTGGATGATTATGGCTTAATTTTAGCTGTTATGTTCTCGGAAAAGCTCGTATGATTACCAGAAGACCAGGAGGCGGTGTGGGCGAGGCAGGTGTGGTGAGATGCACGAGGTAACTTTTGCCAGTAAAGATATACACAAACGCCACTCTCAGGTACACACATGTGCGTCTACAATCACTTTCCATACGTATACAGCCACAGTCTTGCGCTCCACTTTTATGGATACGCACACACAAACGCACACACTTCAGGCCTTCCATAGCCTGACGAGCCTTGCGTCTGGGGTGAGGTAGTCTTCCTGATGGATGTTTGAGTAGGGCGTCTGTGTCGCTTGTTGATGTCGCTGTCCCCCAGCCTCCCGTGTTACTCCTGCCGCCGTTAGGTGGGTGTTGATGTGTCTCCATCCCTCCTCCTTCTACCTCCCTCCACCTTCTCTAAACCAAAAGTCCTCCGCGTGCACTACGACTCAGCTGTGGTATAAGCAGTACGACCCGGCTGTGGCTGACACTGAGGCGCTACGACCTGGTTCTGGCATGAGGCAGAGTTCAGGAGCAACTTTATCTCGACAGGTGCTGGTGTAAGGCGGGGTTGCAGCTGCTGCAGCTGTTGTCGTGATGTGCAGGAGGCTGCACACCTCCCACCCTAACCTTCCCTAGTGCCCTGTGCTACCCTCGCCCCTCCTCACCTCGCCTTACCTATCCTTATCCTCCATACTACCCTGGCGTTGCCTAGCCTTAGTAGCCTACCTGAGCACCCCTGTCTATCCTACCCCAGCCCTCTTAAGCCCTAACTCGCAGGCCTGTAGTCTCCCCAAGCCTCACCATAAAACCCCCTGGTCTTCTGCGCAGTAGGAGAGATGGACAGCATGCCATCATCTCGCAGGGGCGTGGCGGAGGGCCTTGTGTGGTCCGGCAGGGTCGTGGTAGTGGGTCTGGCCTGGGCTAGAGGCTGGTCGTAAGCAGCCTGGTAGGTTAACCCACTTGAGGAAGCCGTAAACAAAATATGCTCACTGTGAGTGTTCTGGAGTAGCCTAGATTTAGTCCACTATTTTTTTTTTCCTTTTATTATTAGAACGATTCAAGTTCTTTGCATTTACATAATCATTTTCTTAGATTCTTTAGCGTGTTTGAAGTTTTGGTATTTTTAGGACACTTATGAACGGAATACTTGTATTTATTTAGCTATACTTTTAACTCACGTTTTTGGTGCATCGTATCTGTGTTAAGTCACGAAGCTGTGTTAGATCGCGAAGCTGTAGCAGATCAAAATCATGAATGGAAACTCTCTTCGGTCGTTGTGTAAGGACCAAGTCAACATCAGGTGCCACATGAGGCCTGGCACCAGGTGAGGGAGGGGAGGAGGGGTCTGCGCACCTGACGCCTTTAATCAAGGGTTTTGTGAGGTGGGGACCCCGTGCAGGGGCTGTGTCTTCCTCAGTATTCTACTCCCGGAGTCATGAATGTTCTCGCTCTTCTCGCTTCGACTCCAGACGCCATTCTGGGGGAATGTCATCCCATATTCTGCCAAGCCTCACACTCCATTACTGTCTGTTTTCTGTGAAGCGTCGTTCTCCGTTTTCTGTGAAGGAACGTTTTTTCATATTTCTGTGAAATGTCGTTTCTCATTTTAAGTAGAGATTCCTCGCCCATTTTCTCTTAATTTGCAGCCCATTTTGTCAAGAGTACCGCATCCAATTTTCTGTCACCTTACGTGTAACAAACTATCGTGTCCGAATTTCTCCCTGCATTTTGTGTTACATAGCCATCCTCTCCCTCCCAACTCCCCTCCTCTCTCCCCACACCTCTCATCATCACCCCAGTGTGCGCCCGGCGGGTCTATGCCAAAGTAAAGCAACAGCAACGGGTACAGTACTGTGTCTTTTTCATACCCCAGGTGTACATGCTGTCAGCACTCCCGGTCTGTATAAGAATTCCTGTTTGTGTCACACCTCCTCTCTGTCGCAATTCACGTCTGTTACATTCCCCGTCTGTGTCACACTTCTCATCTGTGTCACACTCCCCGTCCGTTTCACATTCAGGAACTAACAACAGGAAGTGTGAGATGCACACAAAAGTAGGACTGGAGGAGGGGATCCGTACTTGAGACCAGTCTCCTCAGACCATACCAGGACCTGAGCGGTCTCCCCCCAGACCACAGCTGATCAGGTAAGACCACCCGGGCCAGGGCGTGAGTGGCAGACTCCCCTCTACACCCCCCCCTTGTACCTTCGGTTGTTCCTCTCGAGTGTCCGTCAGGTACCTGAAGGTGCTCCTCGAGGGCTGCCACTCGACCAGGGACCCACACTGTGCTTGGACGTGGTGTAGTGAGGTGGCCAGGCCACCACTGGCCACGCTTCGTGCTGTGTGGTCCTGATGTGGCCAGCTGCAGTGAATCACCTCGTTGGCCACACGTAATTATCTGAGGGTAAAAGAACGATTGATGGGATTCACGATAACATGCTGTACTTTGTGGATTTAAGTTGAAAGATTCATTCCTGAGGGCTTGAGGAGTTTAAGTAACACCTTCAGTTGTTGGGACAGAGGGGTTTTGGTGTACGAAGGTTCTTCTCAAACCCAGAACCAGGAGGTTTGAACCTCAGGTTCTTATCTAAGACTTTGAATGCAGTAGTCTGAACCTGATAACTTGAATCAAAGAACCAGAGAGCAAGGGTTCGAATTAAAGGTTCGATTCACGTGCTCAGAATGGTCTGCTAAATTGTTTTTCTGGCTCCGTGATGCTTGTCGAGCTCTGCCTCGGACCTCTGTGCCCTCCTCACGGCCCTGAGGGCACCCCGTCGGTTCCCTGGCGCCCCTTATGGCTTGAAGGACGTCAGTCAGGAGAGGTTGAAGGGCCGAACATGTCTTGTCTCGTGGCCACTGGCGCCTCCGCGAGGCATCTTACCAACCGCTCCTTGTAATTGTCAACACCCCGGAAGACTGGCTAATTATACACGTTCTCTCTCGGATGGAACTCTTGGGTCGCTTGTTCCTTGTAATCACTTCATTCTTGTAAAGGTTTCGAAACGTCCGGAGCAAACGACTTTCTCGTACTGTACTGAAGCTGCATGTTTCAGTGTATCGAAGCCTCACGTAAGTAATTTGAGACCTTGGAGAGAGCTGTATAGTGGGATAAGAACATATCATGTTGTTGAGGACGTGTCTCGTCTGGTGCGGTCATGAGGATATGACTGAGGCTCAGCAGGACATTCAGCGAGTGGACTGGACGTGTGGTTTGTGATCCTCTTCTCACAGGTTCGGGTAATGTGCTGGAAGCTTTCCTTACCACTTTCATCTGTGCTCTCGTCTGGTGCAACCCTGGCCTTAATGCACTCTCCCCGCGAGGCAAATGAGGGACGGTTCCTGATGTGTTATTTGGCCAAGTTCGTGGAAAAGATCGCACCCACCTCTCACACATACTGTCACTCCTCTCACACCGCCCCTCACGCTCCAGCACTGTCATACCACTTCTCCCGACCGCTCCCAACTCTGTCACACCGCCTCTCTCCCGCAGGTGTGTGGTTCTTGGCAGGTGTTCCTGTACCAATAGGTGGCAGGCTGGTAGATCCATAATGCTTTTACCAGTGTGACGCATCTCTGCCCTCACCGCGAATGGCGTTTGATATCTGCGTTGCGAGTTCTCAGAGTAGTCGTGAGGTCCCGGGATGCTGTTCGGCTATCGGAGGTAAACGTCTTGTACTTTGTGTTTACCTGTAGAGCATCTAGAGTGTTGCAAGTCCCCATCAAGCTACCTCCGCTCCGAAAGCCTCCAGCTCCATCATAGGCCCCAGGAAAACATAACCCCACTTGTTGTGACCATCAGGAGAGCTTCTTGCCTCTTACAGAGGTTCTTGAAAGTAGACTCATCCATCTTATCCCTCACCAGATCTTCACTTCTTCTGAGGCTCTTAGAACTCGGCCCCACCGCTGCTGAGGCCCCCCCCCCCCCCCGCTAAGGCCCTTAATTCCATGTGTGCCGTGAGAGCAAACACTTAAGGTTGCGGTCGGCCACGCCTCCTGCACCCAAACAGGTCCTCTTGCTCGTGCAGAGAACCAAGCACAAAAACCACATCATCTGTGACGCCAGTAATTTCGGGCCCTGCCTGGCCCCTCCCATCGTGACGTAACGTCTCCCACCCAACCCAACCCACCCACACGGGGGCAAAAACATAGCACATTATGATATCCTACGGAGACAGTATTCCTAGTGAGTAGAGCCATCAAAATGAGCCATAAGGCAACTGGGAGTTAGAGTGATACTCCCCTAATGGGTTCCTTGCCGGCGTTGCCTCAGCTCAGCTCAGGGGTTCTTATGGGGTACGTGTGCGCCGCCGTGCTTCCGGTACACGCTTATTGGGTGGGTCCCCTTCTGACTGGGGGACCCCCGGTGACTGGTGGATCCGCTGTGACTGGGGGACCCTTGTGACTGGTGGAACTTATGGAGAGTGTAATGGGTACGTCTTGTGATTGGTGGAACTGAGTGGGTGAAATGGGTACTCCCTGTGACTGGTGGAAGTGAGGGGACATAATGGGGACATCCTTGTAACTGGAGCTTCGGGGACGTGATGGGGACACCTAACCTGTGAACGTGAGGGGTGGGGTGGGAGGGTAAGGGGTTGACTTATGCCGTGGCGTTGTGCAGGATTACCATAAGAAACCCTCAGGTTGCGTGGGACTCAGGACGGGAAAGTCTAGTGTGGCTGCCACTGTCCAGCTGTTGTTGCATTACGCGGAAGATAGATAATACCACACACGGCGCACGTTGTACCTTGCGCCCGAAGTGTGTCGTGGGTTAGGTTGTGTTTACCGGACATATACCGTGTGTGCTGCTGACCGAAGAGTAAGGGGATAATTTAGAGTTGGGGTTCGTCGGGTCGAGGCGCAGGCCCTGGAGGTGGAAGTGAGGTAGGAACGTTCCATTGTTCACCAGAACATGGAGGGTAGGGCAGGGGACTGTCCGCCCCAGGTGAAGGACGAGTGGCTCAAAGAACCATTCATGAAAGCAACATCATCGTCTCTTGCCCGGGATTTATTATGTTTACAAACATCAGCTGATCGGAGTGTAACCAAACAACACCTTCTCTTACTCAGGATTTGTTATGTTTACAAACATCACCTGATCGGGGCTCAACCCAAATACCAAGTACTTTAACGGCTCGGGTGACTTGCTCTTGCTGCGGATATCTGGGGTGGAGGGACTCTCTCTCTCTCTCTCTCTCTCTCTCTCTCAGCATCGCCATGCAATAAAGGCTAAAACAGACAAGCACATCTCCGGATGATTCCAAGTCTCTCCCCCCGTGAGCGTGTGGGCTGGACCACAGGTCTGTCAGGTACACGGCCGGGGCTCACCCCCAACGTATAGTCTAACCAACGGTTTGTTTTGCTCTGCTGCTGAACTTGATCGACGAGGAGAGAAAGCGCGAAATTAATCTTGCGAGGCAGCGAGAGCACTCGCGAGGACAGGAGCTGAGAGTCACATGGTAAGCAGTCTGTTGGAGCTGAGAGGGTTGTGAAATGAGTCATGTCTCTCACAACTTCCCTGAGAGGCTTCGGGGGAATCGTACATTCTGCTGAGGTAAAATATTATCGTTGGAGTAAAAACCTTAGATGTTTTAATAACAAACAAGAAAGTTCTTGCTAAGTTCCGGCGGCGTGGTAGAAGTTTGCTCAGGACTGTCGGGGAAATGGAATTTTAGTCAGTTCGAGGGCGTTTGGGGCAGACTCATGAGATTAGGGGGACGTTTCAGATCTTAGAATTCACGGAAAATGCGCAATGAAAATGATAGACGAGAAAAAAGAGAGTTTCTTGAAAACTTTAGTAAAGTCGGTTTTAATATTTGGAGTGGAATTTAAGCTCTGAGTTAGGGGGACACTTACCACGCACCTGCAAAAAGTGCGGGAAAACTGTGGGTCGTTAAGCAACAGAAGGTCGAGTAGCGCAGGATGTCCCACTATTCCTCCCCCTCTGCACGTCCCCCTCCCCCAAAGACTTCCTCCCCAGACGCAGAAAAACTCCCCGGAGTCTCTGATGCATGCGGGGCAGATGTGCGCAATTATACACATCCCGTAAGAACCGTGTAAGTTCCCAGGCCGGGGCGCGGGCGGGGGCGGACCTCATTCGTTTTGTATGAGATACAACGGTTCACGCGTTGCGTGTGTTGTGCCTCGCGTGCACAGATGGTCTTTAAGAGACTAATATTTCCATGGAGGTTCTTCCGCTCATGACATGCAAATACATTTCCTTTCCCGGCAAAACAAGAGGGGTTAAATATAGCGGCCGTTCATCAGGCCAAACGCCCCTAATGATACTTTTCCCAAAGCGGAAGGGGGCCGGACAGGTCTTGGGAGGGCCTCCTGCGCTGGTCAGGTCTGGGGAGGGCCCTCCGATGTGGCCAGGTCTGGTGGGGAGGGCCCCCTACGCTGACCAGGTTCTATAGCGTGATCCCCGGCAGGAGTTCAGGTAAAAACCTCCTAAGATGGAGGGAGTCACAACCCGTGGTCTGGGGCCGCGGCAGAGTGGGTGGTGAGTGGGGGCGCTGCAAGACCCGTGTGGCCTCTCGTGGTGGCTACCCACTGAGCACGACGGTACGGCCCTTGAGCACGACGGTGCAGTGCGTGAGCACTGTGGTACGACTCCTGAGCACTAGGGCGCCACCACTGAATATGTTGGACTGCCTGACTCCTAAGGGTAAGGTCAAGGCCAGGTTACTACTCCCAAGGGTCGTACCGTCGTGCCCAGTGTGTCGGACTGGTCGGGCGGTCGGTCCGACTCCCGCACCATCTGGTTGACACCATACAAGTGTAGTGTGTGTAACGAATGTGCAGCGCTTCCTTCTGATTTCATGATCCTCAGATCCGTTTTTGCTCTTCGAACGGCACAAGAATGGCTTTAGTGTATGGAGTGTCCGTTTTTGCGTTACGGTTATATATTGTCATTTTTATATTTACCCGAGAGTGTGGCTCATTATACGTCTAATTCCGTCAAGGGGTTGTTGGCAGGTGTGGGCCAGAGGGTTTACAGTAGGTTATCAAGGAACGCGATCTCGTTTGACCTTCGCTTTTTATTGCTTCATTTTCCTTCAGCATTATTGATGTGACAACATTTGTCAGACGCGAAAATAGCTTATTCGGGAATATTGTCGAGGCGATTGGTGGGGAGGGGGGCGTAACGGGGTGTTCCCCTCCACTCTACCTGGTGCCACCAGCGCTGTACACATGCTTTGATTCGCGAGTATAATCTGTAAGAAATACATGTCATATGTCTTCCTCATAAATATAGTCATTTTAGAAGTGTTATAGCAGCTTGTTAAAGACTGAAAAGACCAAGTCTGCTGGCTTGCTATTATTAATTAACACGTTAACTACTCAGAAAACAAAAACACATGACTTGTAAAGGAAGGTGAATCCTAACTTGCATGAATATTCGATAATGACTCTTATCTCTTCCGGGATGGGAGGTATGGCCGTATCATGCCCCTTCCTGACCATAATATTGCACCAGTCCGGTTGGCCTGGCGTAGCACCCCAGCAACAAGGTTCCCGGCCCAGGAATGATCTCATGTGTCAAGAATTGATTTTTGTAATGTTTGCTGCGTGAGAGAGAACGAGGAGAGCTGTCGAATGGCCTGATATGCAGTGGGCAGAGCAGGAGGGCTTTCTGACGGGACGGTTGTGTCTTGAGGAAGTTGATCAGAGGCTGACATTACCGACCGCTGCTCATTGAGGCAAGAGGGAGGGACGTCAGGGTTTTGTGGGTGGGGGCGGGGGTCATGTAGCTAGGGATCTGACCCTCTGGGAGAGGTCAGGTGTTATCAGCCCAGGTGACTTCAGTACACAACAACATATCTTCCAGCCAGGAATGCGTGAGGATGGTAGCGATTTCGGACGACTCAGCAGCTCAGTATCCTGGCCGATGGAAACCCTGAGTCACAGTAATTCATAACGTGAAGAGTAATAGCCATGGGGTCACCTAGGGACGCGAGATACATGTAGGTAGCTGTATCTCTGAGTACATTCCCTGTATCCAGATGTGTCAGCTGACCACAGTTGATTGTTAGATGTCAGCCACTGTGAAGAACAAGAGTTATTGGGGAGGGGGACCCCAGCCTTGGCCAACGCCACCACACGCTTCCACGAGATGCTGAACGAAACGTAGATCATAACTGTTTGTTTTTGTTTTATAGATGGAATGATAACGTTTTTGTCACACTCAGGATATACGTGCGTTATTATGGATTTCTTGTTTTCCTTGTGACATTGTTTTCTCTAAGTCATGCGGCATAGGGCATTAATTCAGGCGCTCTAGAGAAAAGAATTAAGTTTAACGCGAGTTTAAAGTTTGCTGGAGGTGGGTGAGGGTGGGAGTGGCGGTCCATGTCTGCCCCCGAGGTGGTGACGTGTTCAAATAAACATCGGGATGACGGGCGGGACGAGGCCGAGTTGAGACTGGTCCGCCCGACCCTTTGTTGACGTTGCGTCGCGTGGGGTGAAGCCCTCACACGGCGGGAGGTTGTCTAGCAACACGCCCCTCCTCACAGCCCTCTGGCCGGAGGGAAGTGCGTGTTAGTATGGACTTGTGTGGTGTTGTACCGGAGGGGAGGGACGAGGCAGCGTGTGCTGGCGGGGCTCTCAGACTGTGGCTGCCATAAGAAGCCGTGAGGGAAACAAGGCCTTTTTCAGGCTTCCATAATGAGGAGGGAGTGTGTGCTGGACACAGTGATGGTGCGGACACAGACGGGCACGTCCAGGGAGGGAGCCAAACAGACACAGGATGAAGGGGAGAGAGACGAGGGAGGGAGGGGCGGGGGCACCTGTGAACCAGCAGCTGACGATATTCGCCAGGGGAAGCAACAGACAGTAAGGATCAGACAGGTTTGCCGTGAGGAAATTTCCCCCTTGAGCTGTGGCGGTCAGAAGGACTGACCGACGTCGACACGTGCCACTTGGCACAGGGGAGGCGGACGGGTGGCGGGATCCTTCGTACGAAGCTGGATGAATCTTTTCCCTGACGTTGACGGAGACTGACTGACCCTCCACGCTTGCCTCACCTCGAGACGAAGGTCAGGTGCGCCTCGTCCGTCCAGAGCCAGAGGCAGCAACCTGTTCCCCTGGACCAGGACTGGCTCCCGGAGGCCACGAGCGACAGACAAGTCTTTTTTTTCTTTTTTTTTCTTTTTTCGTGTCACAGACTGAGCAAGCTGAGGAAGGTGAAGATCCATGAATAGCAGGTGGGTTGCAAGAGGCTGCGATGCAGGTGGTCGTGATGTTGTTGTGGTCGTGGCCCGCAGCCATGCCCAGGCAACGCTACACACGCCACACGTACGGCATAATGCACGGACACGTTAATCGTTCGTTTGCTGCGAAATCATTCGAAACCTGGATTATTTTGTGGATGAGTTACTGAGGCACTTGTCCAAAACCTGGACTAAGTTGAACCACTAGACACACGCGTCTCGGAGGTTATGGTAGACAGAATCACCAGCACCGACGGACTCTCAACAAAACGTTCATTATACTCACGTTCACCGTTTTTTTTTTTTTTCTTCAGAGGATGAGTAATTGTGAGTTACAGTCGACTGGTTGGTTCTGGAGTGTAGCCAAAAGTAGACAGCGTCCAAGTACCAATTATTGTTGCGGGTCCTGCTTATCAACAGAGCTTGGTGAGCCCAGCAGGTGCACCGGGCCCAGGCCTGCTGGTGAGCCCAGCAGGTGCACCAGGCGCAGACTAGCTGCAAAAAGATACCGGGTAGTGATCCATCTTGTGTAGCGGCTGCAGCAAGCGACTCCTGCCCCAGATGGTCTGCCTGGCCCTAGTCCCCCCCAGATAGTATCGGGGTTCCTAAGGTCATGTCCCCTCCCCTCCCTTTTCCCAGATTCTTTCGAGGGCTGGAGGGCTTTCACGTCCCTCGCGTGGGCTCATGGCTTCACAGAAATGTTTAGGGCCGCTGGTTGGTCTCCAGAGACTCTGTCTGGTCCGAGGGACCTCTAAGGCCCTCTAGGATGGTCTTAGGGGCTCCGGCTGGCTGGCTACACTAACGGCCCCCAGACTGGTCCCAGGGACCCTGCTGGCTGGCTTCCCCGTGGCAGCATACCAGAGAGTTTCCTCGAACACCAAGCACACAGGGGCGGTAAGAAGAATGTTGTTTGCTTCTTTGTGTAATGTTCGCAGAAGAGTATCACACACACACACACACACACACATACGTGGAGTCATGTCCATTCTCATCTTGTGAGGTCACACAGGACTTGACCCGATGGGGTCACTTGGAAAGCCTTCATCGTAAATTCCTCAGTGAAGATAAAAATCATCAGTTTTTACCTCCTGAGAAGTGATGTGTTTGATGGAATGTTCAGTTTTTGTCTTCATAAAAGTGATAGATTTGATGGTGTGCAAATCCTCGTATAGCGGAGGGGAGGGTAGAGAAGACGTGACTGGTGATGCAGTGAATTAATTATATACCTTTTTGGCAAGATTGTGTCTAGTGATGGTGACGGAGGTGGCCAGGTGGCTGGCGGTGCTGGGGGCCTCCACCTGAGCCGGGCGGAGGCTGAGGTTCCCCCGACACCCCAGGTGTGTCCACTGGTGAGGGAGGCGGAGGAGGAGAGAGAGGGAGGGCAGGTGGGATCCCCAGGAGAGTGTGGCGAGGCAGTAGGGGAGGCGCGTGGGGCTGGGAGGTTGGTGGTAGGTGTTGGGGTGGAGAGGGGGGGGGGCAGGTGAGAATGACCTGTTGATCGTGCAGGAATGTTGCACATGTTATCTGTGTGACGCTGGACGCGTCCAACGGGACCACAGTCACCCACCTGCTGCTGCTGCTGCCGGGGACCTGCCTCACGACCCAGGGACGTTCCTGCCCGCCACTGTGTCCCGTCCGCTGGGAAAGATGCACACACACACACACACACACATACACACGCCTCACACTCAGATAAGGTACCATTACTGTAAGGTTCCAAATGCAAAACCTGTCAGCCAGTTTCATAACAGGTGTAGTCCTGGGGTTATGGTTCCGAGTCACAGCAGCTGTATGTTGTTGTACCCCAGCCAGAGACCTGGGGCTCCATACAGTTGTAGCGTCGAGATACAGTACATGTATTGTCCCCGGCCAGAATCGCTGGGTTGACCACAACCTATAGCAAGACCCCAGCTAGGGCTCGGACAGCTGGACATAATAGCCAAGGCCTTTCATTCTTACGTCCCAGCATCAACCACGATGAGGTGAATCACCGAAGCGCCTCAGCTTCTTATTGCCTTCACAGTCAACCTTACTGAATGCGAGTGTGTGTGTTGTCAGGTGTACGGCGAGGCGTGGAAGGGGCGGATCGGATCGGGGAACATCGCTGGTGATGGGGCGGGGCGGGGCGTGGATGGGGCGGATTAGGTCGGGGAACATCGGTGGTGATGGGGCGGGGCAGGAGAGACACACCCCCCTCCCCCTCCTCCATATCTCTGTGTTCCTTTCGCCCTGGCAGAGGCCAGCAGGAGCCGGTGCAGGAGGCCAGCCCGGAACCCTGGGCTGCCGCAGGGGGCCTCCCCCTCCTCATGTGACGACCATACCTGTCCAGAGCTGGTCATCCTGACCTTGTTACCCTAAGATGGTAATCTTGACCCTGGGCCGCCCTCTTATGACCATAGGTCAATCTGGTCATCTGCAGACTATCTTGGGCCTGGTTATCGCGAGAGGATATCTTTGTCTCGACACGTTAAGCGGGTTATCATGACACGTTGTGTTAGGCAGGTTATCATTTGTGTGAATTGAGTGATCTTGCTTGTTTTCCCGCTGGGTTACAGTTACTTGGAAATTATTTATTTATTGTATCGCCTTTTTATTTTGTTTGTCCTCATTTCTTTCTCAACCTTTGTTTACGAAGTGTCACCGTAACTTCACAGCACGTAAAGATGTGTAGTCACACCATACCGTCACAGAGTTACGATGTGTCGTCACACCATAACGTCTTCCTTTCTTACCTGTCATCAAACCCTGACGTAAGATTTTTGCGGTGTCATCACGGCATAACGTCACTGTCACAGTGCATCGTTACGCCTTAGTGCCACATTATGTTTCGGTGAGTCGTCACGGCAGAGGGTCGTGACGGAATGTACGAGCGCGTGACTCTGCCAGCGTCACAGGCCCGTTGTTGACAGGTGTCAGCCCGTGTAGCTACCTGGCGTTCCGCACACACCTGCGTCACCCACACCCTCCGGTACCTGCATTTATTTGGGCGGTGAACAACTGTCATATTTGGAGAGAGAGAGAGAGAGAGAGAGAGAGAGAGGGAGAGAGAGGGCGCTGGTCAAGAAGGAACCCGGGGTGAAGGAATTTCTGACGCAGCACTTTTCTCCGCTAGGGGCGTGGGGATGAGTGCATGGCTCGGTTGGTGGTCCTCACAACGCACTCCCCCCCCACCCCCACACAGGCTGACCTGACTTCACATGGGCTCCCGGTCACGTGCCGTTTCCAGAGGACTCTATGCTCTTTAAACAGGAGCATGGACTAGGGCTCTTTTGCTCTATGGCTAGAGTAGGCAGAGCTCGAATGCTGTTTGATTAGAGCTTGTGGCGTTCGACTACTCTAGTTGTAGTGAAGATGGATATTAGTTCCTCAGGATGTAGAGTCTGCTCTGTAGAGTTCAGATGTGCCGTCAGTAGAATCAAGGCAGTCCGTAGGGAGTGGATACAGGATCAGGGGAGGGGGGGGGGTGCAGATGGAGATAAGATGTAGGCGTGTTGACGCTGACTAGTAGAACGCACTTTGACAGACGAGGTTGTGAGTAAACCTGTTTATCCTCCAACTGAGGCAGTTTAACGGCTGACGTTAGGGCTGTTTGATGGCTTCGTGTGTAAGGCGATTTAGCTGCCATTTTAAAGATTATTGTACTTGCTGTTTATTGTGTAGTTTGATCATCGGTTCTGAAGGAAGCCTGACGCTCATCTCCAAGGACGATATGAGAGAGAGAGAAAGAGAGAGAGAGAGAGAGAGAGAGAGAGAGAGAGAGAGAGAGAGAGAGAGAGAGAGGTGAGCTAAACCTCAGTAACCCTTAGGAAACTCGTTAAACTGATCACCTCACAAAAAGTTAACGACTCGGGCTGTTGTATAATCAAAGCGCCTGTTTAGGAGAGAGGAATTTCTGGCATATGGACGGGACCGCCAGTTTCCTGGAGACAGACGCGGCCGGCTGTGTGTGGAATGTGCGGTGTCCGAGATGGGTCAGACGTGGGGGTGACATGGGGGCTTGTAGATCAGACCGGTGCTACAGGATGTCAGGTGACCCACATATCAAGGGCTGCGCTGCGGTGTACGATCCCCAAGCGTCCCTCACCCGTGGTCTGGAGACCTTGGCAGGAGGCCCAAGGGACGGTCTCCTACCCATCCAGTCACAGGAGATCCTGTTGGAAGTAAGAATCAGGGATGGCCTCCAACACACACTCCTCCCCAGGTCTGAAGGTTCTCTTGCCTCCCCACACCGAATCTGGAAACCAAGATAAAGTCCTCCTAGTACACTCAGGGTCATGGGAACAGGTTTACACTTAGTAATTTACTCGTACAAGTTTACCAGTCACCGACGTGGGATCTGTCGCTTGAAATCACTCATTTGAAAGAACAAAACTGATAATGTAGACAGTTCGAACGAAGAATAAGAGACGCCATTCGTGGTTTAGCAGAGATAATGGAAAGGGAACATTGTTTGTTTCGTTTGCCTTCGTCCTACTCTGACTTCATTTCGAGTAAAGACTTTGTAAATATCGAGTGTGTTAAGCAGTAATGCGCAAATATTTACTTTAATCATATTTTGTCATTTCATAATAAGATGACTTGATCTTTGGCTGGGAGAACGTTAGAGGTCACACCTCTTGTCGACCCGGAGCGCCGGGGGTCAAAGCGGGTCAACACCATCGTCTGCGTCGCCCGCGGGAGGGGCGGGGCGGAAGCATGTGGTTGGCGTGGCTGGTGAAGCCGCCAGTGTCATCCCCAGCTGCCACACTCTGGCGAGACCACACTTTTGAAGTCATTGATCTTATGACCTCCGAACCCAGGTGACCCCTGAACCCAAGTGACCTTTGAGCCGGGGTCCCGGCCTGGAAAGTAACGAAGAATGGTACATCAGACAGGGGGACGGAGGGTCGATGTCTCCGCTCGGAAAAATGCCATACTGTTGTTCTCCATCCTCATCCGTGTGGATGATGCTCTGATGGATGCACCTCCTCCATGGACGTCTGTCGGCGACTCTGCCGGTGGCGTCAGCGTTGACAACAGTTCTCCCGACTGCAATGCCCTCCCGACGCCTCAACAGCCTCCAGAAATGGATCGCAAACCACGTCACCAGGAACCAAATCAAGACCCGAGTCCCTGGCGTGGTTTGCTCCGTGTCCACCACACAACTGGGGCTACAACTAAAGGTGCTTTAGAAAATGGCATGTAAGATCATCCTCGGTCTCTCCTGCACTACCTGATAGGCTGCTGCACCATTCTCGCCACCGTCACCTTCTGTCACCAGAGATCCCTCGTCCCCGACTTGCAGTTCGGCACTAGAACCATTCGTTTTTATTATTATTATTATTATTATTATTATTATTAATATTATTATTAATAATTATCATTTTATTATAATCTTCATGTGATGAGGCACTTCATGCTCCTGAAGTCATAGATGTGGAGTTCATGAGGCCATCCTGTTCATACATGGCCACGAACATATACAGATCTTCAACACCTTTACGCTTTTTGTGTATAAAGAAATGGTTCAGAGCCGTCTAGAAAGAAGGGAACAGATACGATTGATTAGATCAGAGATGTTTGTTGTTCCTGTGTCACAGCGGCTAATTAATGAGGTGGGTTACTTGAGGAGGAATCCTTAAAGAGGATCATTACTGGCACTAGCGAGGAGTGCAGGAGATGGTGGCCGTGTCCTTCACGCCTGATGAAGGAGGGGCAGAAGAGGGAGAGTGTGGGGAAGGTATAAAGTAGGACAGGACTGAACGAGAAGAGTTATGTTGTAAAGATGATGATTTGAAGCTTTGAAGTTAACTTATGGAACAACCAAGGTTATTGGCTGGATGGATACTGCTATGTTTTGTCTGCATCCCGTTTTTATTCATGTTCCTACAACGGGGGTACCCGGCGTACGTACACCCGACCCGACACCAGGCTTGAACACAGACCCGACGCCCGAACCCGAACCCGATATCCGGACGCTGACCCCACCATGCTGTTAGAAGAGTAAAGCTGACCACTTGAGGGTTTCATGTGTGTGTGGAGGCCCTGAGGGCTGGTGAAGGCCCTCAGGGCTACTTCTGTTGCCCTCTTATCGCACGAGTGTGTGTGTGTGTTGGAAGTCCATCAGGGCTGCTCTTTCTGCTGCCTCTTGTTCCATTAGCCGAGCGTGTAATGTGCCGGGAAGACATTTGCTAATGGTGAGTGACAGCTTGAGAGAGAGAAAGAGAGAGAGAGAGAGAGAGAGAGAGAGTGTGTGTGTGTCCTAGTGTGTTAGTAGATTGCCTCTGTGTGTGTGTGTGTGTGTGTGTGTGTGTGGAGACCTTCCCTACCTGCCACTCCGTTATCACCCTCACGGACATTCCTACTCCAAGCCCCTGCAAGGCCCGCCCTTCCCTTGGCCTCGGTGCCCTTCAGGTCGTGCTGGCGTCTCGGAAGGGCAGCAGGGAGCTGGCGGTCGTGGTGCGACCCTGTCCAGAGCTTCCTGACATAAGGCGTTGACGTACGACGCCCTCCCTCAGGAGGTTGACGTACAGTACGACGCCCTCCCTCAGGACAGTCACCATTTTGAAAGCGAAACGGTTGTGTGAGAACCTTCCTTTGGATCCAAGCTCTTGGTCCTCTTGGGCGAGGTGGCTGCTCAAGGGACAGGTAGCTCTTTAAGGTTGCGGGGCAGCTCTTGTGGCTCCTAACATATTTCTGCCGTGTCACTTTAGGGAAACTATTTCTTAAAGATTAGTTGTATTCTTAAAGGAACGTCAAGGAAGGCAGGACAAACTAGACATCTGTAGAGGAAACACTTTAAAAGTTAGAATTACTTGTTTAAGTGGTAGATAATTAGTGTGACTAACCATGAAGATAAGACTGAAGAAGTGTTACGTATTGGGTGTGGCCTTGTGATGGAACTTAGTCATTTCAAAGTAACTGTCGTCTTTAATGGAAATCCGGTCGATTACCCAGATCACTTAAGGAGTAATCATTTACTTAATATGCCATTACTCGTACATGAACATTGCCACAAACACCTAGGTATACAGGTGACCTAAAAAGGCTGCAGACCATCACAGACACCGTAAATGATACAGTTTACCTGAAGAGGTTGTAGACCACATAGAATGACCGGTACATCCGGGGCGAGAGTGCAGTTGTCTGGTCACGAGATCATTCCTGTACTTTGGGTTGAAATTACTTAAGTTGTATTGCTGCTGAGAGTCCTTAACGGGTGACCGCAGGTCGAGATCTCACCGGGTGGCGTACTTGGTTCACCCGCATCTGGCCGGGTCTTCCCTCCCCAGGATGGACCCGCTCTATGTAAGGCACCAGTTGGGCCGCAGGCGGCCCGGGCGGCGGGGACATGGCCGCTGCTGCGCCATTGTTCGGTCCGCCCTGACCCGCGGGTAATTATGGTTAATTCCAGGAGATATTATCTCTCAAGTATTATAATTAACTTTGATAATGATGGAGTCAAGTGCGAGGGACCTGGGGAAGGCCGGAGGGGCGGGGAGGGGGAGGGCACGCTCAACAGTGTGACCCAAAAAGCCACACAGGTGTTGTGTTGCTTCGCCCTGCACTTCTTAGTTGGTGTTCCGCTTCCCCCCCTCTGTTCCCTGCCCCCCCCCCCCTCTCTCTCTCTCTCTCTCTCTCTCTCTCTCTCCTTCGTTCATCTCCATTATCCTAGATCTCGTGTCGTTGTAGGATAGGTCAGTGTTGTCCTGGACCCCCGTCCTTGTAGCCAGCGTGGACTGGTGCGGGAGGAAGGGTTTGCATCCCTCACTGTTATGCTACGTGCTTGCTTCATGTGTGTGGTGGGTGTTCGAGGAGGAGGAAGCGGCGGCTCTGTATCCTCCTCCACTGCTATAGTATTGGGTTCCGGTGTGGAATAGGTGTAGAATCTCTGGATTCCATACTTTATTCACAATGAAGGCTCACTGTATTGGATGGTGCATGAGGAAGAATCTGGACCCACTTCAGTTATAGTACTGGGTACCATTGTGTGTGTAGTGGTGGTGGTGGTGGAGGCAGGCCCTGGGTAACTAGATAACAATATTATCCCTCGCCATAAACACTCAACAACTTTATTGCAAAGCGAGCCAAGCAATAAGAGTCATCATATCTCATGTATTTATTTACTCATTTAATTATCACTTTATGTATGAATGTATGTATGTATGGATGTGTGTATAGAAGGAGGTATATATATATATTAATGTTGTTATTAGTCGTATTATTATTATCATTTTATTATTATTATTATTAATCATCATCAACATCGTTCCTTTTAAGAGTGTGAGGTGGGGTCTCTTGATAGACTGTGAGGTGATACAAATGAAAAATTGTTTATTTGTTTGTTCAGTTTAACAAGTGAGTTTTAGTTCCTCAGAAAATCTGCCTAAACTTGTAGCACGCAGACAGACAGACAGACAGACAGACAGAGACAGACAGACAGACAGACAGACAAGACAGACAGACAGACAGACAGACAGACAGACACACACACACACACACACACACACACACACACACCGCTATATCCCCCCCCTTTAAGATTTTTCCCATTCGCCAAATGTCTGTTTATAGATTTGTCTGTCTGTGTGTCTTTCTGTCTGTCCCCTGTGCCTTACTGTCCAGTCTTCAGTAGTAGTAATTTTCAATAGAAACTTCGTCACCATGACCTATATTGTCGGGTCAACAGGCTCCCTGCCAGAGGGGCACATGTCGCTCTCAGCTCCCGCCGTGTGATGGGTGTCAGAAATTAGGTCTTATTGACCTTTTGTGGTGTGTTTGTTGTGGACACACGAGCCAGTAGGAAAGGTCAAGGCTTAAGGCTTGTGTCACGTACGGTGTATATGGAAACCTGAGCCGTACTGAGGATAAGATTATTTATTTATGCAACTGTCATCAGCTGGAACATGCAGGCCTGGGCATGACTCCTGCAGCCAAATGTTAGAAAGATTTATAGACTTGTTCATCATCAGGAGGCAGCGTGATGACTACAGTACGATACACTCATGAGACATTGGGATACAGTATGATGCAGTTATAAGGTATAGGATGCAGTGGAATACAGTCATTAGTTACAAAGATACAATGTATAATACAATCACACACACATACACACACGTATGTACGTATGTATGTATGTATGTATAAGACTTAACAAGGGACATTCCTGACCTGCCACGTAAGGCGGAGCCTCATAAAGTAAACATTTACACTCTCTTAAGTGTGTGTATGTTAAGTGTTTCTTTGTAAGTGATCAAACAGTTGATTACTTCACACTCTGCCCGTCTCTTTTACTGTCTGTCTGTCTGTGTGGCTCGCTCTTTGGCTCTTCGTCCGTGTGTTTGTCTGTCTCCGTCTGTCTCTGTCTTTGCGAGGTTAATTTGTTTATGTAACATGTCTTTTCATTTATCTTTGTCTGTCTGTCTTGTCGTTGTTTTCCTTGCGAGAGCTCCGTGACCTCCTCTTGCGACACTTGACGTACTTGAGGCGTCCCTTAAGATCGATGTCCCAGCGATACAGTGTGTGCTATTAACCTTTTTGGTTGTTATTGTTTGCGTTTGTGTTTGTGTTGCGTGGCAGGTGTTGAGGCTGGCCGGTCGCTGCAGGAGGTTAGGACTGTTTAGGGACTTGTGAACCAGAGTAACTTGCAAAACACAGGGAGCTTTAAAGTCAATCAGTACCATGATTGTAGTAATACACTATTGTATAAGTCCTAGTAAGACACCACTGTATAAGTGCCGGTGATACAATAATGTATACGATGTTGCCAGATGTGAAGGGCTCTACCCACTACCCCGTTGCCTCCTGTTTCGAGTTGACTAAACTCTGTCCCAAGTTCATCCTCCAGCTGTCATACGCTTTGGTAATGGAAAGAAAATGACATTATAATCCTTTATGATCTCCATCGTAGAGAAGTGTACTCCATCAGACGACACAAGACCTGGGGAGGATTCATGGGTGTGTGTGTGTGTGTGTGGGTGTATAGGTGTAGGAAGGAAACCACACTGGTATTGTGGGTTCGAACCCTGGCTCCCATGATCACCATGCACCCAAATTAACATTATGACAAAATAGTGTATCATAACTGCATAAGAGCCTGGGGTTTCTACTGTTGTGTTCTCATAGGTTTTCTGAAGACCATAAGATGAAACCTGGGAGAGTGGGGTTTACCTTGGTCTGCCGGAAGGAATAAACAGTTTGGACGAAGTGACGCTCCTCGTAAACTGTCTTCCGACGGACAGTTTAGTCTGAACAACAAACTGTTCGTGAAATTGTCTGAATATACGAAGAAAATTGTGTTCTGTAGGGCGTAAAGAGGCAGCTCTGGTGGAGGGAGCTCTTGTTTGTGAGTAGATGTCCAGAGAGAGAGAGAGAGTGAGAGAGAGAGGGTGAGAGAGAGAGAGTGAGAGAGAGAGGGTGAGAGAGAGAGAGAGAGAGCATCGTCGGGTCAGCGGTGGTTGGTCTCTTTGTTAAGCAGCCTCTGGTACGTGGGCCCCCCGCACTCCCCGCTTTATTGGTGGTATGGATGGTCGTCCACGACCGTTCTTCACCACACGTGTCGTGTGCTTGGCCTTACGACACAGCGCACGTGTCGTGTGTACATTCCTTACTCAAGAATTCATCACGTATCTTGTTTACATTGAACCCAGCAGCTGGTTCGTACCTGCCGAGTTTATTATGTTATCAGGTCACATCACTAGAGACCGATGTCAGTAAAGACTCTCTGCGACTTCTGTCACGCGACCTTAAAAGATATTGACCTCGTGACCATTTGCTCCTGCAAATCTCGTGACCAGAATTCTGACCCCTTGACCTTCTGACCTTTGACCCCGTTAAGTTTTAACCGAGTAATGCGTTTGGTTGGGTTGCGTCAGGACTCTCCCAGCGACCCCAGGTAACCCCGCTCTCAATATCTTTCACCAAACGAGTCATTCCTCTTGATGAGCGAGCAGATGAGCCTCATGACCCCCTGCCACCATCTGTGGGGGTTGTCAGCTGGACGAGACTGAACCTGTCCTGACCCAGCTGTTGGTGAGGCTACGCCCGCAACATCCTCACTGGCTCCGCCCACTCAACCGTCGTTTTTTTTTTTGTGTATGTTGCCCCCCCCCACCTGTGACACGCCCTCCCCTCTCTCCCCCCTAACCACCCCACCTCCCCTGGGTGTCATGGCGGCTGGCCAGCTTCCACCCTTTCCAGAGGGCTGACTCCCCCCTCCCCCCGAGTCCCCACCAGTCGGCACTTCTGTGTCCCCAGGGGGGGGGAGGGGGACCTGGGGATGGCCAGCCCCAGCAGACCTCCGAACGTGTCGGGGTTAACCTTTGACCCCGCCTGGCGCCTCCCCGACTCTATTGACCCATGCCTTACATGGGGTAGGCAGAGGTGGAGTGAGGGAGGCAGATGCCCTCCCTACAGTACAAATGGAAACCCTGCAGTCGTGAATTCACGTGTCATGTGCGTAGTCATGTGTGTTGTGTATACCTGTTGGCTGCCAGAGAGTAGCGCATCTGGCCACACCTGCCTGCCTTGGGTCAGGTGTGTGGTGAGCAGGGGACCCGTGGACGCACCACTCGGACTTCAGGGTCGTAAACTCAGGCGACTTAATTATCAGAATTATAAACTTTATTGATATAACCGCAGCCCATGGAGGGAGGTTTACATGAAGTGCGTAGAGCAGTAAACAATTGGGCTGTGGAGATGCGGGCAAGGTTCAATAGCTGTACACAAAGTTGGTGGTTAAGATTCAGTCGTAACTGCACGTGACAATGACACTGTTGAGTGTGGGGCTTCTCTCGTAGCTCTGTATGCGAGTGTGAATGAGCTCGATATGATTGTACTGCCGAACTCCAGCCTGGGGACGAGGGATCTCTGGTGGCGGGTGGTGATGGTGGCGGGGTGGTGCAGTAGCTTCCGGAAGGTGATCCAGACGATGATTGGAGAGAGGTGGGAGGCCCTGTGTGTTGAGTGTCTCCTGACAGTTGACAGAAGACGGACGAAGAATGATCTCACGTGCCCTCCTCTGCTCCTTTTATGGTAACTCCTGTCGTGTGGAGGATAGAGAGTAGGTGGTGGTGGTGGTAGACAAGTGAGGTTGTGGTTGTGGTGATGAATGAGTGGGTTGTGTTGTGATTGTAGTTGTGAGTGAGGTACTGGTGCTGGTGGTAGTGAGCTAACCACCTTACTAATTTCATCAGGCGTCGCATCCGCTAAGTAACGTGACTCAGCCCTGCCATGGAGACGACTCGTGTGTGTGTGTGTGTGTGTGTGTGTTGAAGTGCGTTTATACACATGTGAAGCGAGAGAGTGTGTTTGCATATGTGGAACATCACAAGAAGGTAGGGTGCAGGAGAGACACCACAGGTGCTCGATGAACCAGAGTTACACGAATATTGGTGCATGTCAGCCACAGAGGAGGGCTGACGGTCCCACGTATTAAGCAGAGGGATGGTGAGGGCCCAGCTTGCGTCCTTCCCCAAGGGTGAGGTCCTTTGGCCGGGGTTCTGTGGAGGGTGAGGACCCCGGCTGGCAACCTCAGAAGGGTGAGAACCCCGGCTGGCAACCTCGGGGAGGTGAGGACCCCGGCTGGCAACTTCAGAAGGGTGAGAACCCCGGCTGGCAACCTCGGGAGGGTGAGGACCCCGGCTGGCAACCTCGGGAGGGTGAGGACCCCGGCTGGCAACCTCGGGAACTGGAGTGGAGAAGGGTTCAGGCCTCCGGTCAGCGTTTCAAGGGCGCCCCCTCCCGCCTTCCCAGGAACCACCTTATCATTCCACTCTCGTCCCAATCTAAACACGGACCAACCTCGAGACATGGATGTTCCCCGTTACCCCGCCTCACGGACCCCCCTCCTCCACCAGCCAGGTCTCACGTCACGAACCTTCCTCCCACGACCTCTGGCTAAGCCTAGCCTCACCGCCAGTGACCACCCTCCTCTCGTCGTCACCCCGCATCTCCGGCAAACCTCGCCTCACGAACCATCTCTGTAGGCCAGACCTCTGCTTCATGAACCTCTCTTCTGCCCTGGGCCGCTCCCTCCCTCAGGCACCTCCGCCTCCGGCCACGTGGTGGGTTGGCCCACCGCCCACCCCTCCCTCTACGTCCCTACTACATTATTCATCTCGTCATTCATCAAAGATTCCTCACAGAAATGTTAAGTGAATATGGTTTAGTACTCACCAGAATTTGCTGCTTAATGTAAGTGCCTTTCACGAAACCAGAGGGGACTGTACTACAATGGGGGGCCCCCACGGGTTTGTTATTCGAGTGGATCCTGTAGAGGAAACAGATCCCATGAATAAGAGAACCAGTGAAGAGCTGGTGATGAGGGGCGGCAGGACAGGAGTGGGGAAGGGGGGTAAGTGGTTGTGGGGCACTTTTCCTGGTTGTCATACAAAGGTGTTGGGTTGCCTGCTGCTACACTTGACACCCAGAGAACTCGTCTGAGGGCCCCGCCCACAGTTGGAGGTGGGTGGGTGGGCGGGCCGGAGCGTAGCATTACAGCCGCCCTCATCACCCGCTGCCACCCACACCATCATCAGCGGCGGGCGCTACCTCAGGCACCGGCTCCCCGCCCTCCAGCAGCCACTTCGTCTGCGTCCTCTGCAGGAGCACCTCTCTCCCTGCTCTTCCTGCCTCAGGTACTGTGCGTGCGTGTGTGTGTGTGTGTGTGTCATGTATTGGTTGTGACGTGAAGTAACTCTGAGGCCCCGTCACAACCACCACCAGCAGTGCTACCAACAACAACCTTCACAACCACCGCCAGCAGTGCTACCAACATTGACAACAAGGAGTCGCTGGAATTCATCCCAAGTGTAGCAGCGACCACGCGGCCGGCGTGTCATATGACACTGATCAGGTGTCACGTGTCAGGAGTGTCGTGTGACTCGGGTCAGGTGTCACGTGGGTGGTGCATTGGGTGACGTGTGTCAGGTGTTAATCTGTCGTGTGGCTAACGTGTCATGTCATTTGTGTGTCAGATGTGGCTGGTGTGGTGCAACACACGGGCCTGGAAATGTGTGACGCTTTTCTCCTGCGGGGCAAGAAGTGTTGCCATGTCCATACGCAGTGGCAGAAGGAACGAGAATACCGAGGCAAGAGTTCATACAGAGGAACACTGTTGTGGCCCCGTTACTGTGACGCCCCAGAAAAACCTGTCCTGGAAACAGTTTGATTAGGAAACCAGCAGTTTTATATTACCTCTGAAACCATTTGTAGAAACCATAAGATTAAGTTTAGCTTTGAAACCATGTGTAAAAACCAAACAGTGTACTCTGACCGTGGAAGCAGTGATAAGGAAAGAGCCGTGGAAACCGGCAAGTGCAAAGTAACAATTCAAACAAACAAACAAACAGTGGAAACTAACAGAAGTAAATTCCAGAAACCAGCTGGGCAGACCGACCCTGGAAACCATCTTTAGAAACAAAACTCGGGATATCATAACACAACTAATGAAAGAAAGAATGTGGAAACCATCAGTTTAAACTAACTCTCGAACCGACTCTAGAAAGCAATCATTGCAGAAGCTTTAGAGACAGAGTGCTAGTCCTTTAAGCAAACCGTAGACGCAAACAGCTCCGGCGTGACGACCTCATAAAAGCAGCACTAGAAACCGTTTCTTCAAATCGACCACAGAGTGTGAATTCTGGAAACCAGCCACAAAAATTAAACGTTGAATCATTGAAACCATTCATGAAACTTACCACTGAAACCAACTTCAGAAAGTGATGGCTGAGAGAACCTGCTGAAACTGATAGTGAAAGTTGAACGTTCACGACCAACTGAAGAAACCAAATAAACGAAGACTGTGTTTCAAGGAGCAGTGGGAAACGTTCTCACGAACGTTGCTGAAGAAAAAAGAGACAAACGTTTTCGTGAAAAACTGAGATGGACCAATTATGGAGACCCGTGTCCTGGTCTGTTGTGGAAAACGCTCTTAAGGAAGAAATCTGGTGACGGAAACAAACACGAGGAACAGTGCAGCGTAACATGAGGAACACGGGAGCCAGTGTGACGGAAAGTCGGGAAATAATATGACGAGAACTCTAGAAAGTGTGACGAAATGTGACGGAAATTCAGCCCAAGGAACTATAAAGTAAGCCCTGAATATGACTGTTGTCTGGAACTGCAGGAATTTGTGTTAGAGACGCCAGGGAGTTGACATCGTCTCCAACATGTCGCCAGAGTCCCTCATCAGACAAATTGTCTTTTGTGAAATATTAGAAAAGTATTGAGTGTGTGGATAAGAAAATATGCAGCGAGCTGTTCACATCCTTCATAAGACTACCTTTAGAATATTCCTCAGGTCTGATCGCCTCATTGGAAGAAAGAAAGTACTCGTAGTGATGGTCCAGATTTGGACAACAAAGATAGTGCAAGAACTAAGTGAGCTGTTTTACATGGTAAGCCTAAGGCGCCTTGAATTTGCCCTCCATGGAAGAGAGAAGAGTGAGGGATGACCTGATCACAACCTTTAAGTTTTAAGACAGATTGATGACGTAGACATTCAACAGGTCTTGGAAAGATAGGCATACAATAATAACCAAAGGACCTGAACTTAGATGAGAAGCTTTTTAAAGGGACACAAAAAAATTATAGCGATAGATTTGTGGACGGATGGATTCGACTGAAGGACCCCATGGGAGACGCAGACAGCGTACGGAAGTGTAAAAGGTTTAATGATCGTAGAGAATGTCCGAGAGAGATGGGGCCCCAGGAAACCGACGACCTCCTCTCTCTCCTCCCGACACAGTGCAGTAGACGATGACGCTCACACGAGGGTTGGGTGAGCGACGGCTGCCCACAGCGGCGGAACTCGAGCCCGGGTCCCCTGATCCATAACCAGCAACGCTGACCATTACGTCACCCCCTCCCCCCCCCACAATCGCGCCTCCGCGTTGCAACTCAAGGGCGTTGTAATGGCTGGGTTATGTCATCATCTCGACCCGACAGGACCCGACACGACGCAGGAATTTTAAGTTTCTTTCCCCGAGCCTGAAGAGGCGAAGTGCTTGGGAACACGGTAGGTGTGCCTGCCCCCAAACCCACTCGTGACGTCACAGGGCATACAGTCAAGGCCCTGGAGTGAGGATAATCCTGTTACGTCATTCATGGCTCTCCAATGAGGATAATCCTCTCACATCGAGATCATGGCCCTGGAGTGAGGATAGTCTGGTTGCACCAGTCACGGCCCTAGAGAGGATGATTCCGTGGCATCAGGCATGGTTCTGGAGTGAGGATAATCCCTTTACGTCATCGCCCCGGAGTAAGGATAATCCCGTTACATCAGACTGCAAGCGGCTTGCTGATGATGACGTCACAGGGAATCTGAAGTTCAAACGACGGATTTATTTCCCCGCTGTGTGCTGTGCAGGGCAGCGTGTTCTTGGCCACCTGTCCTGCTGTGTCTGCCCCGACCGCCCTTGCCGCGGTGTGGCAGACCTCACTACTGGTCCGTGTCAGTTTCAGTGTGGTGTCAGAAGACCATAAACCGAGAACTGACGGGAAACAAACAGACCTGACACAGAACAAACAGACCTGACACGGAGCAAACAGATAATATGGAACAAACAGGGGAAAAAATTGTATTGCTCACACAAACACCTGCAAAGACAAACAAACAAACGAGGAAGCAGTCCGTGAGGTGTCTGGCAGATTAGTTTGTCAGTTTGTAGAAACCAGACACCTTCTCTAATGGTATCCTGAAACTCAGTTTAACTGTAAACTGTGAAAGGAGGTGACTGTAAACTGTTGAAGGTACAATCTGTGCTGCAGATCGCCAAGATAGTTCAGAATACAGTTACTGACAGGAAGACTATTTTAGATACGGTAAGTCACTCTGACAGGAATGTTTTAAAAAGATGCTTAAGGCAGAATGACGTATAGCGACGCAGGAGTCCGGCTGCTGGACTCCCTCTGAAGGTAATGTCGTCCGAACGTTCGACTCTTCCTCAGAATCAGAGCGAAACGAAAGTAAGAGAATTAAGTCATAACCAGTGAAGAGCAGACAGCCGATGCCGGTATGTGTTTAATGGATTGATTTATGGTTGGGAGAGAGAGAGAGAGAGAGAGAGAGAGAGAGAGAGAGAGAGAGAGAGAGAGAATATAAATCAACCCGGTGGAAGCTGTTGCATCAGTGTGGAAAGAAATGGTCGTGGCTAAAACGGTTGAGATGGAATGTTTATTCCCAAAACACGGAAGATAATAGTGAGTTCACAAGACACAAGTAAAGTTGCCTGAGGATGGAACACACAAGTTGAATCAGGAGGAGGGAATGTCAGCAGTTGAGGCAGATGCGGGAGGGTGATCATGCAGCAGGAAGAAGCCAAAGCAACTGCTGCTTCCGGGCTGACAAATACAATGCAAAGCAAAAACACACGAGCGACCAGCGACCGCAGCAAGCATGCAGTGGTGAAATCCAGTGGGAAAAAGGTGAATGCAAATTTATTTCGAGTTAGGAGTGGAGTGCAATATGCAGATGAGGTAAGAAGGAGCAAGAGTCAACAGGATGGGAACAGGTGACTGATGGGAGAGAGACGACCAACATGGCTGGGAGGGAGATGGTGAAAATGCATCTCGGGACTAGTCATTCAGACGATCGCTTTCTTATTTATAAGTAATTATCGGATCATTTAGTCATCATGAAAGCTGTAAAGGTGAATTAGAAATAAGTGAGAGTCACTTTGAATGGCCTCGGGTTAAAGTGGAAGTTTATTTTCTCTTATCAAAGGTGTCGCAAACAGCCTCTTGGTCTGGCCAGACCGTCGCCCGAGCCCTAGCCTGGCCAGCGCCTCAGGCCAGACCAGCGCCACGTCCCGAGGAACTATGAACTAACTTTCTTATACATACGTGCGTTTATACGCACACACTAAAAGTGTGGCGATGATGGTGTGGTGTTGTGGTGGTTTGGTTTAGTGTGGCAGTAATGGCGTAGTGAAAGGTGTGGTGAAACATGAGTTGTGGTGTGGAGACTGTAAGAGGACGCGGGATGGCTTGCTCGCGTCTGACTCCCATCAGCTGGAGCATGTGTGTCGGACGTGTGGAACACGACATGATGGGGTCTATAGAGCGCATCTCAAGGCGGAGCATATGACTGAGCACGTCACAGAGCGTGAGCGGCTGGAGCATCAGGGATGGCGGACCTGAGGGCACCGACCCTGAGGCAGGAGGCAGGGACAAGTAGGCCCTGTGTGCCGGAGACCCGACACCCCGCCACTATCTCCTCCGTCGGCGTCATCCTCTCCTCGTCAGGGCTCTTCTGAGCCTCGCCAGACCACCACACGGCTGCGTCGCCACCTTTTTTATCACTGTTCAGACTATCTCCCCCGCTCTCCCCTGCCCGCCTGCTCTCTCCTGGGTGTCGCACACCCCAGCACTCTCCCAGGGCTTCTGTGTACACTGTACATGATCCAGCCGCTTGCAAACCTGGACCTTTCTGTGACAGTTGATAAGGTCTGAACTGCTTTTGTGTTGTACTGGATTTTATTAAGAAACTTTTATGTTAAATTTCTGTTTTTAGTGCCTTGCATCCCTTCGTTATGTCATGGACAGAAGCCGCGTTCGTTGAGGTAGCTGGAGCAGCGGTCCATTAACCTTGAATGAAGCTGCCGTGCAATCTATTAAATTTAAATGTGCCTTGCAGAATGAGTGAGAGGCCTTGTTATGGTGAGGTGATTGATATGCTAGTGGGATTGTGCGCTGATGAAATCATGCGCTGGAGTAATCGTGCTTTAGTGAGGTTGTGCGCTGGGTCTCATAGGATGGTAATGATTTGCACTATTGATTTCATGCGCACGGATATTCTTGCGCTAAAGAGGCCGTACGCACGTGAGATCGACTGTTAAGATATGCGTTTGCGGGGTCATGGGTTGGTGGAGTCTTTCACTGGTGGGGGTCTTGCAATGGTGTGGTTTAGGACAGTTTAATTCATGAACTAAAGAGGTCATACGCTGGTTGAGTCGTGCGCAGGTTACGTCATGCGCTAATGAGATCATGTGCTGGTGGGGTCGTGCGTCTCCATACCCCTGAAGTACAGGATCTTGGGTACGGGTGTCGTGGGCAGGGGAATCACTGATGCCCATTGACTCATGGATTACCAGTCTGTTCATGATGGCTGCCATGGCCAGGCTAGTGTGTGCGTGTGTGTGTGTTTTATATCTTGTACTTTTGCTATTTCTTGATTTTTACTTGTATATCACATGTTAATTTAATACCACTGTATTATGTCATCTTGATCTGTATACCCAAAAGTGTTTGTTTTTCTGTTTAGCGTAACGTAACATTTCATAGTTTAGAGTTGAACTGTAAAACATCCCTACTAAACTCATTAATATTATTTTGTATTATGTCTATGGAAATATGTTGTTTTCAGATTCTGCTCGGGAATTAGAAACTTGATTTGTTTCCATATTGTTTATCCACTCTCACTGGCTGTATAGATAATGTGGAAGCGCTGAGTATCGTGCGCTGGCGATAATCATCGTTCATTGGTAGTGTTGCCAGGAGTTGGTCTGGACGAGAATTTTGTTCAAATTGGTGAATTATTCTTCGTTGTGGTCTCGTTACATTTTTTTTTTTGCGTGTTTGTTTTGTTCCGCTGAAAGAAAGTGATGGCTTTATTGAATGGTCCAAAAATTTTCCTAATGTAAGACTCTGTTCCTTATTTATTGTTATTTAAAGATCTTCTTTTGTTTTAAATGTCGTCCTGAGCGTCCAGTCCCCTTCTTTGCATCGTCATGAGCAGGTCCCATCATCCCCCCCTTCCCCCGTCTCACTTGTAACGCTGTTTCTCTGACTGATTTAAAGTCAGCTGTTCTGGGAGCAAGGGGGTTGCAACGCCCAAGACCTTTAAAGGCTAGTTACTCATGATACAAGTATTGCAGTTTCAGTCACAGTCTCCTCATTTGGTATCATTCTCATATTGTCCTCTAGTTTATATCTGTTCGTGTTTATCATCAATATTTATTCTCCATTTTTTTATTTCTTTTTTTTCACACCACTGGAACTGATCAGCTGTGTGACTGTTATTCTTCTATGATGTTTCTTTATGTCAGTCGTTTGTCTTCGCTGGTAAACGATTTTGTTGTTGCTGTCTTCCTTTTCTTTTTCTTCTTCTCATCTTCTTCTTCTTCCTCCTCCTCTTCTTCTTCTTCTTCTTCTTCTTCTTCTTCTTATTATTATTATTATTATTATTATTATTATTATTATTATTATTATTTTTATTGTCCTGGGGAGGAGCCAGTGATGAATGAGTGAGTGGTGATCAGTTAATGAAATTTTATTACTTTGATAAAATGACAGGCTGTCACGGGTTGGAGTGAAGGGTTAGAGGCTGTCATGGGGCCGGAGTGATAGGTGACTAGTTGTCACAGACCAGAATGGCAGGTGACAAACTGTCACAGGCCGGAGTGACAGGTGACAAACTGTCACAGACGGGAATGACAGATGACAAACTGTCACAGGCCAGAGTAGCAGGTGACAAAGTGTCACAGGCGGGAGTACAGGTATTGCCGTATTGTAGATTTGAGAATAAACGAGGAACTCTCTGGCTAAGGAATCTGAACCTGCATGTGTTGTGTTGTAAAGTTTTGTGAACAGATTGTGAACCGAATGATGGAATTTGGCAAAACTGACATAATCTAATCCTCCGCAGGTTGCCCCAGCAACAGCAGCAGCGACAACAGTATCAGTCGTCACCCGAACTGTCGCAACCCGGCCCTCTGTTCCCCCTTCCGTCGGAGCCCACGGTCGCCCCTCTGAGTGCCTTGCCAGTGCCTTAGTTGGCTCATACTTGTGGTTGTGAGTGCAAGGGGAGAGAGAGAGAGTAGTGCCTCAAGATGGCGTGGCTGAGCACGGAGTTCTACTTCTACAAGGGGAGCGCCCCCTGCCGCTCCGTCTGGATGACCCTCAAGTTGCTCAAGTGTGAGTTCGAGGAGAAGCACGTCGACCTCCTGAAGGCGGAGAACAAGCGGCCGTGGTTCATCAGGGTGAGTTTACCTGAACATACTCATGGACTCACTAGTGGTGGGTGAGGCAAGTTACAGAGACTCATGGACCCAGTATTGGTGGGTGAGGTGGGCTACAGAGACTCCCTCATTCATGTATAGTGTTGAGTTGGGCTACACGGACTTTGACTCAGATTGATTTTGAAGATGTCAGGATAAACAGACACAGGCTGACTTAGTGACTGCTAAGCTTAGGGTTAAGTCAGACTACATACGGAGGTTTGAAGGAGTTAACAGTTGCTTATAAGTGAATCTAACTGAAGTCTAAGTTATCCAGGTGTTTGCTAGGACGCTATAGCTCAATATATGGTCCACATAGTTACTGACTCAGTCAGTGCCTCACCCAGTCGCTAACTGACTCAGTCAATGCTTCACCCAGTCTCTGACTGACTCAGTCAATAGTCCACACGGTCACTGACTTAGTGAGTGGTCGGCACCGCTATAGCGCTTGGTCAGTAGCCGCCAAAAGTAAACAAACCGGGTTATGGAGAGAGGAATGAGGGTGGGCCAGGAGGGTGTTGATTCAGGGGTTTCAACCCGCTATATGTAGCGGCCTCGGGCACCGCATCTCACGCTAATGGAACGGAATCGTTTATGGTGCTTGTAAACCCGAGGCTAATTGAGCAGGTTTAAGTGCTTATAGCTCTTAACCCACACCGACTTAATTCAGCTTCATTTTACGTTGTGCCAGAGTCTGATTACATTCTTTTAAGTTTAAGAGAACTTTATTATTTCCTTATATCATGTAGAAGACAGAGAAATGTTTGAACTCTTAATTACGAGCTGGGGACACAAATCACACAGACTTAGATATGATATCCACGTGGAAATGTTTAGTGCCAAAATGATGCTTAACGTGAAGAGCAGAATTTCAAGTTTTGCGTTGTGAGAAAATGACGAGCCTCGCACTGTAGGGATACAGACCAAACCATAAACCACGACAGTTCTCCCTGAAAGTAGACACAACTCTTTCTGAGCCATTTATATTGTTTACTGGAGAACAACATGAAGATGAACACACAAAAACCTATCCTTATCTTAATAGCAAATATTTTTTGTTCCGGTTTTGACTTTTTAGAATAAAATCATTAATAAATCTGAGGGTTTCTGAAACAGGAAACTAAACCCTGCTGAAAACGTCATTTGTAAAGAATATAAATTTAAAGGACCTTTGATGTGCATAGTTCTTCCGTGGAATGCGGCTCTCCACCCTCTAGGTTGGCCAGCAGTCAGAAGAGGAACCCTGGGCCGCACACTACAGTAGCTTTAACCAGCGGACCACGACAGTCCATCCAGACGCAGGTGGCCGCTCCCAAGGACCACCTTACAGACCATGTCATCCAGGCGCCAAGGCAGACACCAAGTCTTTTGTCTTTCAAGGCTGACGTCATTGCCCAAATCCGTGTCATCAGCTCCAGCCTCATTTCATCTGACTGTCAGCTTCTGCCTAAACTTGGATGAGAGAGACGAACGAGGGAACAGTGCAAGGCTATCCAGTCGTAATGCATCAGCAAGTCTGGAAATGTTCCTCCACATCCAAGCTACTTCAGCACATTGAACTTCATAAGTTGAAGACTAATGCGTCAGTAGGAAGACGAGTCTGAGTTACTCACACACTGTCACGAGAAAGCATGTCTTCATAAATGGGAAGGCATTGTACGTCGATTAATGTATAATCCGATTCGTCCTGAGAACGTAAACATAAGGTGATGACGTCAGTGGCGGATGTGAAGATGGCGGACCCGCCCCCGACGCCCGGCCGGCCGGACGCACAAACATGGCCCACCCTCTGCCTGGCCACTGCCGACTTACTGAGTAATGCGCTGATAGCCTTATATTCGTCAAGTTCATTTTGATATCCATATCGATTTTAAACGATTATTTAGGAGTGTAATGATCATTTAAGGTGTTGAGAAGCGGACTGTGAACAAGACAGAGATCGATAAACATGGCGCCATACAGGGAATATTCTTGCTTTTGTTATCAGTCTACAACCTCCGCAACCCTTTAATGGGGCTCCTGCAACTTCGAAGCTGCACTCCACGCCGGAACAGGGAAATGATGGACTCCTTAGAGCGAGAAGATCCTTAACAATACAACTCCTTTTTGTCAATCGACAGTGATAAAGCTTAGCAAAAGATGCCTTGTTTCTCGCGGTGTAACCACTTGCGGGCGGAGTCGCGTAACGCCATAAAGAGAATATAAAAGTTTACACTCTAATTACATTCGTCCAGTCCTTAGTGAGATATAAAGTAACATACTGCTGAAGTGTGGGTCATGGGTGGTCAGAGGTGCATAAAAATATATTTAACATATTTTAAAGCCTAGAAAATTGTAGAAATCGTAGTGTGAGAGAAAAACTGTGAACGAAAATAGTATTAGTTATTTGAATGTGTTGTATCCCAGAGGATATTAAGTTGCAGCAGAGCGAGAAACTCTGTAACAGATTAAATCTTAAAATCGTAATCAAACGCCATATACTCTGTGGAATTCAGACTCACTTAGTGTTATCAATGAGGTCTCAGCTGGCAGCCCGAGGAGATTGAAGAGCCAATGGAGGATCCCGTGGTAAGCTAAAGTGACCCAGATAAGTCTGGTATGACACGAGAATCAGAAAAGGTAAACCAGTTAACTTGGATGGATTGTTTGGTGCTGGTCTGTCTGTGTACGTGGTACGCTACTGACCTCGCCTGTAACTTGCCGTGGGTTCTGACAAGAATAAATGATTCTGAAAAAGATGCATTGATAAATATAAACATAAGAGTAGAGGTAAATTTATTGGTATTAGCTAGAGGAAAAAACGAAGGTAAACTGCCGTTAACATTTGAGTAATCATAACAGGTGACCAGACCTCAGTACCCTCTCCATTCGTCTGGCCTGTCGTAACCCCCAGCACAAGCTCTTCAAGTAAGCCGTTACTGAAGTTGAGATATTAAACAAATGTGTTACAGGACCCAGAAGCTGGGGAAGAGATGAAGGTACTCCAAACAGAAATGGTAGCCAGTGTCTTTTTCATAATACTGTTTACAGTTAGCTCTTATGGTGGCTCGAAAAGCGGCGAGAGTTTCTTCATGTTTCAGTAAGGTCTCGCATTAACACATCTTAGCCTTGTTTATTGTTTGGACGCTTAGCGTGTGTAGCCCAGAAACCAGTGTGTGGCTAACCCACGTTATCAAAACAATGTTCGAGGATCAGCCTGTGTAAAATAGAATCCTGTTTCAGGAGAACACATCACCACAAGCTGTTCACCATTTCCATTCATAACACTGAATACACCATCCCCCCCCCCCCAATTATAACCTCAACTGCCACATTACTTACCCTGGCATTTAAATCACTGTCGCTAATACCCGGTCTCAAACTTCAAAACTAACATACTCATTCATCTTCTCCCAAAACACTTGCCTCTCATGCTCTTTCTTCTCATGGCCAGGCGCATAAGCATTAATGATATTACACCCATCTCTCTCCATCCACTTTCAGTTATACCCACATCAGTCTAGAACTTAATTCTTTACACTCTATCACACACTCCCACACCTCCTGCTTCAGGAGTAGTGCTATTCCTTCCTTAGCTCTTGTTCTCTCACCAACCCCTAACTTTATTCCTAAGACAATTCCGCTTCATTCTTCCCCTTTACCCTTGAGCTTTGTCTCATTCAGAGCCAGAACATGCAGGTTTCTTGCATCACCTCAGCCATCCCCAGCACAATAGCTAGGCTAGGTATATATATATTCCTGTTATTGGAATGACATAGCCACCGGTCAGGTATTTTAATGTACGCACTTGGCACGACGTATACATTGGTCAAGTAACCTATTGTCCTTAAAGAGCCGTATGCAGTGTCCTTTGGAACATATGCAGTTAGAATGGTGGAGTTGGATGGGCGGTCGGCGTCCAGGGCGTGGCAGTCCGTGTCAGTACTGTCTGTGTGGAGGCTAAGCCTAAGTCACCGAGGGACGTCTCATGCGGCCACTCAGGCCTCTACTCCAGACTAATCTAAAATGCAAATGAACAGCGGCGCTCTGACGCCTCTTGAGCCCGGGACCTTGCGGGGTACCTCCTTGTTCATACTACCCCCTCTACCCACAACCCTACCCACGTACCTGCTTACCTAAATCTGCCCGAGGCTTCTTCCCCTGCCGTAGTCCGTCCAAGGGCACCCCTTCAATCGTATGCTGTGGGGTTTTCCTGCTATAGTGTGCCCTCAGGTCCTCCCCTGCAGTAGTCTGCCCAAGGGCTTCCCCTGCTGTAGTCTCAACCATGGCGTTGTTTTCTCTCTCTCTGCCTCGGCCTTCCTTGACTCCCCAGGGATGCGTATCACTAATTAATCCTTCCCAATGGTTGCCTTTGCCCTAACTTCCCCTTGGCTCTTTCCTTTCCCTAGGGACGCCTTCCTTTAGCCCGATAGCGGCAGCCTCATCTGATGCTGTAGGAATCTGAGGCCAGTTACAACTCTGGCCAACAGTCTTCCTAAACTGATCCAACGTGGCAAAGGAAGACCTTTTGCGTCATGGAAGTCAGGTGTTGACTGGGAGACGTGTACACAAGTATGACGGCGTTATGCTCGTCACGGGGCCCAGATGCATTGTAGTGTGACGGGTATGCTTGATACGGGGCGCGGATGATGTGACGGTTGCAGGGTTCCGTGGATTGTCTGTCCTCATCCAACCTAACCTAATGTAACCATAAATTGCTTATCCTCACCCAACCAAACCTAACCTAACCATTAGTGAGGGGGCTTCGCCCCTGGATCCACGTCTTGGCAAACCTGTCACAAGGGCAGTCCTCAGGTTCCGTAGCTGTTTTCACAAGCAAGAAAACATGCTGAATATTACACGCTTACTCATTAAGTTCAAGGAAATGATCCTGAACATTGATGTACGTTTGTTGTTAACGTAAAACCTGACCTGAAGTGAGGCAAGGTATCGTAAAGAAATGATATCTTAAGATTGTCCTTTATGTTTTAGGAGGAGGGTACTCTGCCTCTGTCTCTCTATCTCTCTCTCTGTCTCTGTCTCTCTATCTCTCTCTCTCTCTCTCTCTATCTCTCTCTCTCTGTCTCTATCTCTCTCTCTGTCTCTCAGTCTCTCTGTCTCTCTCTCTCTCTCTCTCTCTCTCTATGCGAAGTAGAGAGAAATACATAATATCTGGTAATGAGAACATTCACAGTTCCTTCAGTCTTATCTCTAATGACGTACCCTTGAGTACGTCGGAATGAAATTGACAGTTTGTCATTGACTGTTGCTTATCATTTTCATTCATAGTATATGTGAACTTACGTTAAATCTGGTCGTGGTTTTGTACCGTGGGTATCCATCCTCCTCAGTAATGCGATGACGTTTGGCGGGGAATCTGCTGCCTTCATTTTGAATAAACATATGACTGTCGCCTGACGTGACGTCACGCAAGCAGCTCAAGAAGTAAACAAACCTCAAAATATTCCGTGGCTTGCATCCATAATCTGGCAGTGGATGGTGCCAGAATATCTCTAAATATCTGGCACATCCTGAGGAGACTGTTGAAGCTAATTCGAATATTAAAGAAATATTTAATGGTTCAGTTCATATTTGTGGAGGAGCGTTTACAGAGATGACGCCATTGATACTGTTACTCGACCCAAATAAGGTCAACTTGCTGCACAAGTAGCGACCCTGACTCACCTTGGTCCCGACCGCCGTCACTACACATTATAACTCGGCGAACATTTCAGGAAAATTGTTTGAGTGGTTTTACTGGTATGTAAATGAGGAGAACATTGCGTCTGCCATCGTCTGCAGCCTCTCATGATCTCACAAGAATTTGGACTCGTCTCTGTTTCCTCATGTGTAGTGAGTTGACTGATAACGTGTTTAGTTAACTGATTGTATGGTTAGTTAACCACCGGATGCATTGCGCAACTTTTCTTTTTGTTGTGTAAAATGTCACATATGATAATATGTAAATAGCCGCACATCATGAATAACAGATTATCTTACGTTTACTTCGATAGAAAATAGAGTGCGTTTATCATGTATTGGCTGTAATGAGCCCTGAAGAACATATGTTCAGAGTTATTTTGAGTAGGAACGCAGGGCTGTGCCTGAGACTGGCTCGTGTGAGCTGTGAGGGAGGAATGACGAGTCACTGGAGTGAGAGATCGGCATCACAGGGCCTCGTGAGAAGCCTTGTGACACAGGAGTGCCAATGATGTGTGACATGACTGCACTAGAAACCTGTTTAGTTTATTTTCTGTGAGACCGTCGCCAGGTATCGACGTCTGTACCTGGGCTGATCTTTGTACTCTTTTCCCTTCATCTTGAGTACAACGGTACCACCTTCGAGCGTGACGGTCGTTCACTTGAGCGCGACGATACACTCCTTTAGGACGACGGTACGACCCTTGAGCACCTCGTCAGCACCCATGAGAACGACTGCGCGACCCTTGGCTATCATTGCCTGACCTCTGACCTTAATAGTATGGGTCAGCGGTCGTGCTCAAGTGGTTTTCATACCAAGACATCCGCACGTGTCCCTCCTATCCTCTCTAGATTTAATAAGAACTATTAATTAAGATTTTTCTACTGTTTTTCTTATTTTCAGTGTGATTGTATTTTTTTTTCCGATTATTTGGTGCAGAAGGTGTGGCTGTATGAGGTACACGAGGAAGGTGTATGAGCAGTCTAATGGCAGTAGTTTTGAGCCGTTCAGTGCACATCTTTCATTACAGAAGAACACGACAGAGGCGTCAGTTGACTTCAGGAGACCCGCCCCGTGTTGAACACGGGTCTACATGTATCAGGGGTGGGGTGGGGGGGGGTAGCAGTTTACGATCAGATCTCTACGTCTGACACGTATGTGTCCGTCATGCTGGACACTGACACATGTTTGGTTGTTGCTGAAGAATGTGTGTGTACGTGCGTGTGTGTTTGAGGAGGAAGTGTGTACTGGTTTATGTTATGCTGTCTTGTCCCTGGCCGATGGTGAGACATTACATCGTCTCTGGACATTGAGTGAGGTCCCTCCTCTCTGCCTGTCTACTGATGTGCTCTCTCTGTGTTGCAGCTCAACCCCCAGCACACGGTGCCCACCCTGAGTGACCAGGGCCTCGTCCTCTGGGAGAGGTACGTACCACAGCCATGACCCGGCCACCCATACCTGTCTACCGTCTATATTTTCCCAGTGCTGTCCACTGATCCTCTAGAGCTTCTTTGCTTGTTTACATTTTTAGGATATGTATGTGCCGTGCTGGCGGTCCCGGTGGCCACCGGTGACTGCCTGGCACCAAGTCTGTAGGCCATCCATGTGTGGCGTCCTCAAGCAGCAAGGACGGAGGGACGCAGGAAGCAGACAGTCTGCGCCAATGACCCGTCATGTCAGTCCTCACTCCCTCATGTTTATTGACATCCTCCTGTCCTCTATAGCCAAGTGGTGCTCAGTGTCTAACTCGTTTGTGTTCTGTGTACAGATGAATCCCCAGCACACTGTTCCAACCTTCAACGACCATAGTTTCATTCTCTGGGAGAGGTTAGTGTACGCCAGGAAGGGGGTCACGCTGCCCCCACGTTTGTAGAGTTTGTCTTGAGGCGGCTCGCCTGAGGCTTGGTCCTTCCGCCAGGACGATGCGACCCTTACGTGTAATGGCCTTAGGTCAGAGATCAGGCCACTACATCCAAGGGTCGCACCGTCGTGCTCAAGGAGTTAACATCCACCTAAGGATACAGAACTCAGAATGGAGGTAGAATCCTTCGGGGCTGTCAGTCAGGGACATCATCCCTGATCGCTCCAGTTCCTACGTAAATCCTGAGGGTTCCTGCGAGCCTGGCCATATCTTCAGACTCTAGGGACGTGGAGGGCGTGGAGGCCCCGGTGTGAGTGCACGTCTCGCCACCCTGCCTGTAAAGTCATTGCACGGGAGTGTTCAGTCTGGTGGCGGTGGTTGTTGTAGTGGGATCCAGGTCGGTACTGAGCATGTGGCTCGCCGTTGTGTACACCAAGTATGTTGTGTCTTGAACACGTGTTGTGCTAGTGTCCAGCTTTGCACGTAGCAGCCTGTGCCAGTTTCCCTGTCTGTCTTGCGTAGCAAACAGTAATATGAATGGTCTTAATGAGTATTGTTTACAGACTGTCACCACTGCATGCCTGTATATAGTGCACATTTCATTATATGCATAACCCTCTTCACGAAAACATAAGGTGTACAATGGCATGTTGTACATGTACACTGGTTCAAGAGAGAAGACAGAGATGATATTGCCTCATTCATCTGCTGTAATCTGCAACTGAAGAAGACTACAATGTTGAAATCCAATCTGTATTGTAAGACGGACAACAGTCCTCAAACCCAGATAATGAGAATTTTTTTAAAAGCTTCTGAGATAAATTTCTACAAGCAGTCAAGTATAAAGTTTTCGTTGTCAAACTCTTACACAAGTCATGAGAAACGTCCAGTTATTGTCCTTCTGCTGTTACTTGAGAGGTAAGTTATGTATCGCTCTGTATATGGACGCCATGAACAGGTGAGACATTGTATACACCTATTATAATCATCGCTGTACTGAGCAATTGTATTTTATGCTGATATATGTATTTTGTAATCAAATGTTTGTTTATATGATATATAGAACTGTACATAATTTGTTAGAAAGATTTATTTAATTGTGGATATACATAAATCTCAAGGCCGGCCAAAGTATTCTGGGAAAATGTACAAGTTCATGGTGCTGTGACTTACGTTTTCTCTGGTGCTTGGCTGATGACCTTGAGGTGTGAGCATGGGATCCACGCCCTCACATCCCATACCTTTACATTCACAAACTGTTTCCACTTTCAGACAGTAAGACACAACTATTCTCTACCGATTGTAATGATTGTTTAATATCTGTTATTATCTGGTAACTACCCACATGCAGAATTTGACATTTTGTTCATTATTTTCTATGCATCGCAATAATCTGTTCAGCACAGTTTATTGGAAAAGACGTGATTCCAGGTCCATTGTTACCTTGATGCAGTGTCTGTTGTTCAGGTAGTGCATGTCTGTAGAGTCAACGGACATGAGTGTTTTACCGATGGTTGCAATCTGTTGGTTTGGTGTGGCTTGTGTTGACGAGTGTGTGCATGCAGACCCATTTTTCTTATTAGCTGTAGTTTGTCTAATGATTTACCTGAAATGTTTTGATTTTGTCAAGTAGTTAGGGCATGTGCCTGACCTGTGTGTTTACCTTTGGGATTCCGTTTCAGCTCTAGTTCATTAACCGTAGCAGGTCTGTGTTGTGATTACTGTAGCCCTGGGGGTCAAGGCTGTCAAGATGACATGACCCTTGACCCCTACACTGTATACCTTGATGTCCACACCCTGCAAGACACATAGTCCAAGCTGTCGTGATAACCTTTTGTGTGACCCCTACGAGACACAGATGGGAGGTCACTGGTAGTTATGGCATCTCATTGTTTACAAGTGAGACACTTGATCACGTGCATGTGGAAGCCATACCAGTCACGTAGGCACACATGGGAAGCACATATCCCCATGTGGCACGAGTTCTGTGTGATGTCGTCTAACAATTTATATCAGGATGATATATATATATATATATATATATATATATATATATATATATATATATATATATTTGTAGTTGAGTGATTGATGTATA